>OOFG01109539.1:0-13757 GCA_900323295.1 Molva molva
AATTTCACAGAGGGTCGAGTAATAGTAATTCAATGAGGCTAATTTCAAATGACAGTAAAATTGACCAATCATATCTTCCCTTTAAATGGGTGGGCTTTGTTATCGCTAACTTTATGACAAGTTACGCCCGCTGTGAGGGACGCGAATCCAATAAACTAGCTAGCTAGCTTATGGGGCGTGATTTGGTTTACTTCACGATGGCAGCCGCTTCCGCCGCCGCCGAGTAACGTAACCGCTAGTGAGGAGGACATTGTTTCTGATTTATTATGTACGCCGTTTTCTAGGTTAACTTTTAATAAAAAGTTGGAGTTAATAATAGGAAGACCCACACCAGAGCTAGAATTGGTTCAGAAAACCAAAGCTTTTGAAAGGCATTTCAACTTCACCAACTATACGTGATACCCATGGATGACGCGATCAACCAAGGAGCAAAAGCTTTACTGTTGGGATTGTTTGATTTGTCTGCTGTCATGCGTTTTGCACCCCGGGGTTGTCATATTCTACTGATGTGCACACACAGCTTGTGGGATTGTTAGCTTGTTATTTGTCAGGAGGATTTGCATTTTGCTTAAGAGATAGCTGTTTTTGGTTTTGGTGATAACTCTCACTCTCTCCGTGCTATTTGCTCGTTGCATTGCTAAGGCTGGACTAGCGTATTCAGTTTTTGTTTCAGAGCTGGAATTGTCGTATGTAACTTTTGCAGTACTATAGAGAGGACACAGTAAGCTAAGCTGGTGGTTTGCTTTTTTCGCTACTCTATCCACCCAGGGAATCATGCTGGTCAAGTCAATTTGGTCTGTACCGACCAATGGCAGGAAAATACATTGAGAGTTGACTGTGGGAACTGGCCACCTTTTCATATAGCGGAGTGGTCTGTGCCACTGCTTCTGATGCTGGTGGAATGAAAGAGGACCTGGTTTGAGTCCCTTGGAAATCAAAGAGGGGATCCCCAGACAGGGCCCAGCGTGTCTAGCCAGCTACCTGCTGGCATCAGAGCGGAGGCTGCCGGACAGCAGCACTTCCCTCCGAGTCTGTAGCCAACTACGGGGGCCACTGTAGGGAAATCGGGCTGAGATAATAATAATGCAGTGTTTCGCCTGTATCCATCCAGCAGCGGCTCAATAAACAAAGAATTCAAACTTTAGAATCTGACAGAAGTCGCCATTTTCGCTACTCGAGACTGACTCGATTCCGAGAGTCTGACTCGATTCCGAGTCTCAACTCCCCAGCTCTGATAAATGATAATACTGAATCCAGTAACCAGTCCTATGTGGTCAAGATTCTCAATTACGGAAGTCTGACTCGGATGGGAAGATGTTGAAGTAGGGATGAGGGTCACAATGCAGGCTTCTCAACTCCTCTAGTACACGTTTGTCCTTCTCCATTAAGCGACTTTTCTTCGATTCCTCCTTTTTTAAAAATGGCCCTTGTAAACATTTTCATTCAAATGTCAATGTTAAAATTGTCCACATCCAAACAATAAATACCCTTCAAAATACCCAAATATAATCCCTTCAAAAAGCCAACAACAGAACAAATAAAGAATGTTCTACTTGGTCTTAATAATTTAACAAATCCAGCAAACCGCATCACAAAAATACAAATAACCCAAATGGGTTGTTCTTTTCAGGTCAGCCACCGGGTCAAGTCTTTTAGCGCTCCATTGACTTCTCTAACATAACATCAGGGAACCATATTAGCAGTTTAAACTAAAATGTATTCATGTGGGGAGGAAGTTGTTATTGTTAAAATATGTATTTCATTATATGAATTATTATATATAAATTAACTAAACAACAACCAAACAGCCATTTGTGAAGCGACTTGTGAATAAGCCTCAAAGATTCCATCAAAAGTTCTCCACATCAATATAAAAATATCCACACAGTTGTGACAGGTCAAGTCAACTTTATTTGTTTATCACTTAATCACAGTTACAATCTCAAAAAGCTACACAGTCCCCATTATTCAACACCCCCATATCTCTAGCCCTCTAAAGAGCAAGGAAAAACTCCCTAAATGATCAAGGAAGGAACTTTGAGAAGGATCACAGAAGGGGGATCCCTCATTCCTGGGATGTTAGAGGGATGGAGTACAATAGGTGCCGTAATGGACAGACATAATGGTAGCATAACAAGTTACTTCTTCAATTATCAATAATTGACAAACAGTGAGCCACACTGGACCAAAAGGTCTGGAAAGATGTCTCTCCATCCTACATCCACACTAAACTTGACATTGTCCTCACCTTCTAAAGATCACCCCTCCTCCTCTCCCCTCTCCTCGTCTGCATGGCTCTTCATGAAACCCGTCCACGTTATTTACTACCTGTCTAAACATGGACTCCATGCAATGCACATATACACACACACAGAGATATACGTTTTATTGACCACGTCATGTGTATGGGCCCTCAGGATCGCCTCTCAGGATCAGCATGCTTCGTATCCCACGGCAACGCCACAGTGCATGTCTGTCTGCATGCGTCCGCGCAGCAGGCTAGTCATGTTGATGTTAGCGATAGCGACATGTATGAATAAATACATACATACATTTAATTTGTTTGGTGCCCTTAAGGACACTTAAGTTTGTGCTTAAGGTTTCTTTTAGACACATGCCCTAGATCACACAAAAAAGTACAGCTACCTTGGCATGAACATCAGCAACGAAGGAAACTTCAACAAAGCTGTGAACCACTTCAGAAACAAGGCAAGGAGGGCCTTCTGCACCATCAGAAGAAACACCAAAGTGGACAACATTTTGAATCTGCATGCGGAACTGTGCAAATCCATCCTCAGAGGCCAAAGAAAAAACACCAGATATCTCATGCAGCAGAATTAGGAAGATATCCGACTATCATTTGAATCAACCCTAACCCCCCGAAGCCTAACCCAACCGAAACCCACAGACCGACTTCCTCAGAAACCTCACATCATTTATTTCCACTGCAGGCCTACTTCAACTGGTAATTTATATTTCAGTTTTTTTATTTATTTGTTTATTTTGCATGCCAATTAAGCTATTTTTAATTTAATTGAAAAAGTGTGTGTGTCAGAGTGAGTGAGTGAGGGAATCTGCGGGCTCACCTTTACATGCAGATTTGCGCCAAAAAAAAAAAAGTTGGAACGTACAGGAAACTAGGCTAAATGAACTACAAATGCATAACATTATCCTAGTGAGATGTAGCGAAAAAGGGTAACGTCAGGCTTCCTACGTAGGCCTTAATAACTGTACGTTGAACGATAATTTGAACTCGAAAAACTCGTTCAGGACTCGTATATCATTCATATTCTTATCTCGTTGGTCTCGGGGTCGGGGAGGACCTTAATTTCTTGTCACTAAATGGGGAGGAACTGCTCCGCTTCTCAGTGCTTCCTGCCTGCTGAGAAGAAAACATCACTGTGGCTGCAGCCGTGGTTTCACGGAACGGTACATTACAAGGTAGTCAAACGTTTTGTGCATCTTTATCAGAAAGTTGAAGTCACTGATAACGAATGTAAACTTTTAACCAAAATAATTGGCCTAGAAGACCTATGACATTTGTAAAATCTGTTTAAATTTACTGAAAAAATAAGCTTTGTTTCTTTCGATTTACAAAACCTTTCATAGGCAATTTCTAATATAGCATATTACTTTCACTGATAGGCCTACCGAATGTAAACTTGTAACCGGCCTAATAGCCCTATAGTTATTGGTAACAAAGGTTTCAATCTTCTTGTTTGCTTGTCTTCTCTTTCTAGTTCAGTTTCGCTTTCAGTTTGACAGACCTCTATTTGTAGCCTTTCCTTTATTCATTCTTCTTAGGCCTACTTTAATGTCAACAGTTATCATATAAATGTGTATAGGCTAGACGGCCTAATAGCCCTATAGTTATTGGTAACAACGGTTTCAATTTCCTGGAAAATAAATTCTGTTTCGCTTTCAGTTTGACAGACCTCTATTTGTAGCCTGTCCTTTATTCATTATTCTTAGGCCTACTTTAATGTCAACAGTTATCATATAAATGTGTATAGGCTATCTCTAGCCCAAATTTAACACTTTGATGTTTTGATTATTTAGATGGATGCAATCTACAACCTGCTTGATAAATTCAGACTGCAGCCCTACTATAAAATATTTCTTGATATCGGTGTCACCGATGAGAGGGACTTCATTGACAGTGTGACGGAGGCGGATCTAGACAAAATAGGTAAGACAAGCCAGTATTACAAGCAGCTAATCATGCTTAGACCCTAAATCCAAACTGCATGGTTGCAAGCCTTCTGCAAGGCCTAGATGAAGGAATACATTGTCAAGAGACAAGATCAAACCAAACAGGGAGCTCCATTACACTTGGCGTTTCAGTGCGACTTTTGTTAGCAGATCACGCAAGCTGCGTCCTCCAGAATGGTCCAGACATGGCGTTTTTTCTTTATGTTATGTAGCCTATTCATATAGTGTCCGCATGAAACGTGTAGGTTTCATGATAGCATAGCGGACGGGACCAGTTAAAGTTTTATATTTGACAAATACAGAATTATAAACATTCATCCAAAGTCAATACCCTCAAGCTGTAGGGGGGAAAACCGTCTCATTGAGACATATTTTAAAACAAGCAGCAGAGACTTCCATTCTTTCAAAATGATTATCTTGGCAACAACCATGCCGAACATCAGAGAAAGTTGCTCACTATGGGACAGATCAATGGCCTTTTTCATTATACTATACTGGCCCGGCTCGGCAACACACACATATTGTAGCCTATTTAGTTATATTATATGTTGGCTATATTATAGCCTACCGTACAATTTGATTGATTCATTTAAGAAAAGTTGAACATATTTGATTGTTTCAGACAGACAGAACACACACAATTATATTCGCGATGATGAATTCAGTATGAAGTTCAATTGGCCTATTCCCCCTTTTTTACTTTCTAATCTCAATAGCTCAGTGAGAGCGGATTTATTTCAGATTAGTGTTGTTTCTCTTATATTTCCCTGAGTTCCACACAAAATATTGTCTTTAGACCAAGACTAATCTGAAATAAATCTCTCTTTCAACTAGCAATTTTGTTTTGAAAGCGAATATCGTCAAACTAAAATCACTGCGGTGCGCTTCTATCTAAAGATCCTTACCCTTTGTATTTAGACGTAGGCTATAGGAACAAATGAATAATAACGAATCAAGCTGTTTAGAACTTTAGCCATACTGGTACGTAAATGATCCATTGCGCGCGCGATGGAAGCGCATCTAAACTGGTAAAGGAAACGCAAATCATCGCGGCAGTGTTTACCAATGGAAAAGGGCCACAAGAGTATCCTCTGAGCAGCAAAACAAAGCCAAGTAGCAGTCTGGAGCAATCTACCTCTTATAAAACTTGTAAATTTCAGTCGAGAATTGGACCAGGATCAAACTATTATGTAGTGCTTTCTTGGAAAGCAGGCATCATGAATTATTACATTATTATAACATTATTAAATTAATTCTTAAAATAATTTCACCATTGCCTGTTGGCTGTTGCAAAATCATTTTGACTGATAAATATAAATATACCAATAATTTATTATAGTGTCAAATGACACATCATTCATGAATGAGGTATTCCCTCAGACTTATCTTTTAAAGCATGGTCTTTGTATCTTAGTGTGTCTCCGGCCCTGTTTGTCAACCCACGGCAGTCTACTATAGTCTATATAGCTTCACTACACTACTCTTACATTATTATTGATGAGCTTGCTTGTTGACATATGCTCACCGTTAATAAATAAGTAAAATACATGTTACTGAAGATGCTACCTAAATCATGAAATCTCAACCGGCCGGTACAAAGTCCCAATTATATGAGCCCCAGTCCAGAAGCCTTAGCCTGTAAACACTCAATAAATCAAGATGCGCATCATTCCTAAACAGGCTTGAGTCAAGTGGAGAGGAATCGCTTTGCAAACCTGAAGGATCATGTGAGAAGGCTCAGAGCCAGGCCAGACCCAGAGGGCCATGGATCAGGGGCCGTCAAGAAGATGTCGGAGGACTTCTGCCTTCAATACACATACCCGCAGTGTCCTGAGCCAAGATACATCCGAGGTAAGAGTGACACGTCTGTATATTAATGACTGTTGCACAAGCACACACTCAGATAATTTTGATAAAAAAATGGTTGTCAAAATTATAGAAAGTGTAAGAGTATGTAGGAGTGAGGAGGAAGATATTTTAAGTTTGCCAAAGACAATGGAAGTAGCGTGACGTCACCCCTTTGGTTTACAAACAGCCGTTATGAGGGTGTGGATTAGACTTCTACAGAGCAGTGCCATTCTGTTCAACCAGCAGCAGAAACTATTCATATTTGTCCCATTAAGAGCCCACACCAGTCTATGACCAAATCTCATTCATATTGAATCCTTCATAATCTAATGAAAAATGTAAACGTTTTACTGTTTTTACTTTATTTTAGCAAGAGTGGTCTGCCTGAATCAAGTATTCAACAATGTTGTATAAGGTTATGGTGATAATGCTAATAATTAGACACTCTTCTATTTTAGGTGGGTTCTTCTGAGTCACCTCCTCTGGGATGTTTAAACAAACTGGGTTTTGCCTGATTACCCTTAAAAGATTTGCAATATAATAGAAATACATCATTGGTTCCCCTTCTAGACATGGATCCTGCACAGAACACAGTTGAAGATTTAATGCTGAGGATTTGTCATCTTGAAAATGTTGGCAACAGTAAAAGTGTCTGCCTGTACACGGTGGACGGAATGCCTCTAACCGATGACCCCTTCATCAACACATGTAAGAACAGCTTTACCCATTTCAATTAATTATGGATACAAAACTGTAGTAAACAACAGTATATATATATATATATATGTGTGTAAATACATAGAACTTGCTATGTATTTAGCC
Organism: Molva molva; assembly: GCA_900323295.1. Lineage (NCBI taxonomy): Eukaryota > Metazoa > Chordata > Actinopteri > Gadiformes > Lotidae > Molva > Molva molva. The sequence goes on from OOFG01109539.1 coordinate 6,883, forward strand.
AGTTACATTTTGTTGATCTTAACCAGTATGTTCAAATATGATATGATGTATTAATCTGCATTTGTGTTGTTCTTTTTTTACTTTCCCCAGGGTCCTTAAAAGACAGACATATCAAAAACAAAGATATATTCTATGCCATATTTACACCCACTCAGAACCTAGACCAAAACATTATTATGAGAGACCCAGCAGTTGAAGAAACTCCAGGAGAGCATACTGTTCGATGTCACATAATGCTCAAGGTGAGTGTTGAATATACAAGTTCATGTTTTAAGAAGACACAATACATTTGATTCATGATGCTCTTGTTTAGTTTTTTTTGTTAGTTGCAAGGCAATTTAAATTGTAAATTACCATGTCTTTTTTCTGTCACTCTTACTCTCGGTCTTCCACCCCCAGGGAAACTTTGACATATCTGTAAACTTGACCACTGACACAATTAAGGATTTGAGAAGAAAACTGGCGATTGAAAGTGGAATCCCAGCACATGCTCTACATTACCAGTAATCTCAAAACATATGTTGTGTTTTTTTATTCTTTGTATTTTCATTTTAACCAATTCACCTCACCACTCAATTCATTTCTAATGAGTCTCAACTACATTTTGGCAGAGGGAACCATGGTGGTGGTGACATATTGGAAGATTGTGACATCTCTGAAGACAGAAGTTCAACGGTGAACTTTTTCTTATCTATGTGTCACGACCAACCCCAAGACAATATTGCGTTGTTCAGTAATGATGTTGAACTGTCTGTGAAACAAACAACAAAAGGGCAGAGTGTGTTCCTCTCTTCACTGTATTCTGTGGTAAGCCACATTAAAGAATATACTATTTTAATAGACTAATATATTGGTATTTTTATATTAATCATACTTTTGATATTTAATCATTTTAATATTAGTAATTTCTATATTATGAGTTTAAAACTTAAAAATAATGCTTTGCCCTCTTTCAGAGATCAGAAAAGTGTGGAGGGAATTTCCAAAAGGTGGTTGCTTACATTCGCCAACTGACTGGCTGTAACCCTCTGGCACAAAGCTTGCACCAGCTGATCTGCAAGAATGAGATGATAACCAAAACACAGAAGGTATGTGGTACGGTTAGCATTTAGCTATCTTTAACATGTGCTCGTCCCACACAACTCTCATGCGTAATACATGCATATGCATTATGGTTTTATTCTCTTCCACCCTCTAAAGATAGCAATCTTTGAGGGACTGTATGTGCTGTTTAGAGAACTTTTGCCAAGGCCTGGACAACGCACCGAGGAAAAACCAATAGAGGACATTGACGTCTTTGAGTATTCAACACACTGTTGGGCATATCTCATAACAGAAGCGGAGGTAGGTTTTGTACTACTAGCTGTAGACTTTGTCTGATATTGTGTAGCTCAAACCTGTCCATTGAAGTGCAAGGAAAGCTACCCATGTGCCTTACAATTGTGAATATATTTTGTTACACTGCACTTTAATTTAAAGATAGGTGGTTTCCTTAGAAATTAATTGACAGAGATAACCGTTTTCCCCTATTTAACCAGAATCAGTCAATGGTGCATGAAAACTACGCACCAATGAAACTGACATCTAACCAAGGACTTCGTTTCTGTGAACCAGTCAATGTACCTGGATCACCAGTTGTCTTTGAACGAGCTTATGTTCTTCAAAAGATCAGAGGTAAATTGAACAGTCTACAGTACAGTTTAGTTTTGCAAACATGTTAAATTGTAGTAAGCATTGCTATCCCATAGATGCCATGGGCAGAGGCATTTCTTGAATAATGAAATGCAAAAAAGAAAGTACTATATTTATATATATATATAAATAATAGTGTAATGTAAAAATATAAATAAGAAATTCCTTCTCATTACTGGCCCCTTTGGCCAGTAAGTGAACTGCAGCCGTCTCAAACTTGGTCATTCAGATAACTGGTTTTCAAGCTTTGTTTATTGTAGCACTTAAAAGCAGTTGCTTTGCTTTTTTTTTGAGGTTGTATGCACTTTAATGATTCTTGCACTTTCTGGGGTTTATCTTCATAGTTGAATGCACTTACTGTTAGTCGCTTTGGACAAAAGTTAAATAAATGTACTGTAATGTAACATGAAACCTTTAAAAAATATTTTTTTAAATCCAAATTTTAATAATTCTGTTCTATGACAGAGAAAAGTGTCAGACGTATGTAGAATATAGATTAATGGCATAGGTACAGCATAACGCAAACATGAAGGAATCAATGTTATAGTTATGTAATCACACTTAAATACAACTTTACAAAGGGCAAGGAGCTCATAGAATTTATCTACAATGAAAAGTCTATTTTTGTGACCATATGTTATCGTTGGCCATATTGTTAGCTTCATTCACATTGGCTTGATTTGATTGTCCTTTTTAAGATGGAGAAAAAATTCCAAACTGCTCTGAAGTAGACTTGCAGGAAAGCTCATTGAAGAGGGACACTTCTCTGGAGAAGATCCTGCTCAGCCTGCCTCCCTTCATCAGGACATACTTCTTATGGTTATCTCACGCCGACATGCCTGGAGAGAAGTATGTAGCTATTTAACACAGATATACAATGTTGAATATTAAACTGACTTGTCTATTTTTCTTCGGTCCCCTACATCACTTGATTCTTGATGTCTGGTTCCTACAAAAAATCCTTGAACATCTTTCTCTTATTTAAACTATGTTGTGGAGAGATATCCAAAGTGGACTAGTTAGGAATAAGGCAAGGGGAGTTTTAGTATGTAAGGAATAAACAACGATGGGCAATCTCGTCACTTCGGTGATGGTAAGCAACTTCAGCTTTGCCTAGGCCGCATCACCACCCCTGTCTACATTTATTAGACATTTATTCTGCGTATACTACAGTTACCAACAATGATTATATATTAGTTACTTTTGTCTATAACGTTATATTTTATATCGACTTAAATCAGCAGAAATTTTAACATTCTTCCGAGGCCCTGTGACCATATTGTTTTTGTGTTGTCAATGAAAAATCTTGTCGATAGTTGTATTCGACCGATTCAGAATTGTTAAAAGTCAGAGGTGTCCCGTTATGGAAAAATAATGCACACCCTTGGAACGTTAATGACCAATTAGGATCAAGTATTTAACAATGCTGTGGTATAAAAAGCATTATACCACAGCATTTTTTAATTTCGGCTGATTAAGTCGATAAAAAAACACGAACATTAAAGATGAAAGTAACTATTATTTTATCATTGTTGGAAACGGAGGTATAAGCAGAATAAACCACTCTGGGATGTCCCTTTACTGGAAAATAATAACGAATGGTAATGCGGTCGAGGTTGCTTTCTGCCGCTGAAGTAGTTGTGGTTTATTCCTTCCGTAAAGTTGCCATGAAGCTGAGTGAAACAAAAGCTAAAGTGGTCAAGTCCATGCCAATGTCAGTTCACTGTTTTTGCCTAAAGCTTTCAGGTGAATATGAAGGAGACTTTTGCCAACATGACAGAGAAACTGTCAAAGTTCCCCTTCCTACAAGTGACACCTCCACTCCAGCTCAAGGAAGCAGGGCAGCCTGGGCCATTGCCTGTACTTCTGAGTGAAGGTACTGCATATCACACACAAACAAATACACACATTAATGCTGTTTATGTTTGTTTTATTGCAAGCTAGCCTAATATAGTAATAAGTACTTTCTAGTGCAATATACAACAAAATAAGTCACACAGCCAGGGTGCCATTGGATCAGCATACATAGTCTATAGTGCACTATTTGTTCATTAACACATACTTCTTTTTTTTGCAGATAATCTCGGCATTTGCCTGTTCAAAGATAAATGTAAGCCACAAGAGATAAAAGTATTTAATTTTCTCAGTGGCAAAGAAGAAACTGTGAATTTGGAGGAACTTGCCGCCAGGTAATAAAATAAGTTGCCGTTCTTTACAAACATTACACACATTAATGTGTGCACAAAATATCATCCTATATACACAAGAGAAATGTACATCTCATATTATGTAAAATAAGCCAATTAATTAAAATATCTTTCTGATGAATATTGTCAAAAAGGCAGTTTTCTTTTTGCTGTTGTCAACTGTAAATTTTTGTACCAACTGTTATTGTATTACATTATAATACATTAACTTATTTGATATATTTTATATTAAGGAAAAATTCATAACACATCAGAAAACAAATGCAGATAATGAATACACTAATGAAAGAAACCTAGATAGATTATCCATCTATCTGTCTCTTGCAGGAACAATTTTCAATCTGTAGAAATAACAATTCTCCTGCTTTGCATTTTTCTTTTATACAGAACTGGTAATCTTTCAGATGACCAAACATTTATTACTTGCAGAACTCCAAAAGAAGCAATACTGGTAATGTTTACTTTGATATTTGCATTATATTTTATGGGCATCTGCTAACTGAATAAATAATAATAGTATAGAAATTACATTACAGTACAAAGCATAGATCTTTTCTCTAGGTGCTGATGGATACCAGTACCTCCATGAGGAAGAATTGCTATGGTGATCTGAAAATGAAAAAGATAGATGCTGTGAAGGAGCTATTTGACAGCTTTGCAACAAGGACCATGGCCTATGATTTCCATCACGTGATCGGCCTTGTGAGGTTCAGCTCAGAAGTGAAACTCATGCATACATTTACAGAAACTCTAGAAAAATTCAAGGTAGGTTTTTAACATTATCTCAAAAAAGTTGTAAACAAACATGTTTCATGTCAAATTAGAAAATATGGAAATTAGAAAACATTTCATAGGCTATATATATACACTAAATTCATAAAATGTAATCAATTAATTAAATTAATGAATGTTAATTCATTTCCATAAATAGCATGATTTTCTTCCATTAGATAACTGATTTAAAAAAAATTGCATCACAATTTGGAGTCAATGGAAACATACTTTATGGAACACAGATGAAGCCCTTTTGACAGTGTACACTTGATGAAAGGATATAAAGATATATACAGCCCTAACCCTAGACCTAAAATTAACAACAGGAACATCTGCGTGACCTTGAAACACAAAGGAACACTGTTCTGTACGATGCCCTGCAACATGGAGTTAATGAAATGGAAGCAGTGAAGAAGAGGTTCCCTGAATGTAGACTCCGCATCATATGTCTCACAGATGGATACGATTTTGGGTAAATTCTAAACAAAAATGTATTCAATGGACATTCTGTCACAACCTTACACAAGGTCAAACAATAACCACAAGGTTGCATTATAATTTCAAATCAAATCCAAACACATATAAAGGGAGGTGTATATTGTTTATTAATCATCCATACTTAGTTCATATTGTGTTCATATGTAGGTGATATAGATTTGTATGGACTATTTACTACAGATGGAATTTAATATACATGAGTTTGTGATGCTATATGAATCATTGGCCACAGATCAACAGTAAAACCTGAAACCGTTGCAGTAAATCTGATCAAATCCAACATCATTGTGGATTCTATCCTGCTTGGAAACGTGGCTAACAACATACTTCACGGAATCAGCAACGCCACAGGTATAGCACCCCTAGAGCCGATAACTCAGTCACATATAGTCGAAACATAGCCTATATTCAATCTATTTTTACATAACGTCCAAATCTGGATTCAGGGGGTTGCTGTTTCAAACCACAAACAAGCACAGATGGCCTCAAACTTTTTGAATGTGAGACTGTTCTTTCTCTGGAAATGAGAAAACCCAAGAAAAAACTTGATCCATCGTCCATCACAAGTAAGGTCAGTTACAGTGGAGTACAGTACTTGCTCTATAGTTAATGGTTGTCTTTTAAAATAAACACAAACACAAAACAGACTTTTGTTGTAATCTTCTAAGTTGTGTTCTGCATCTGTCCACCAGACCGTTTTAAGAAGCATCTTTGCACAACACGGCTACGATGACCTCCCCGAGACCTCTATGCCAAGCGAGTTTAACGACAAAGTGACCGCTGCAGAGAAGTTTGTACAAACCATCTGATCATTCGTGTTGTGTTTTGCCTTTCCTCCCCTGTCATGTTGAGTATTCAGGTTATAAGCACCCCCCCCCTCCCCATACTGAACCAAACACGCACTTCTTTCTAAACAGTGCTTTAAAAAAGAAGATCCAGGAATCTAAGAAAAGGCCCTTAATGGAGAAGGACAAACGTGTACTAGAGGAGTTGAGAAGCCTGCATTGTGACCCTCATCCCTACTTCAACATCTTCCCATCCGAGTCAGACTTCAGTAAGTGAGAATCTTGCCTAGGACTGGTTACATAGGACTGGTTAGTGCATTCAGTGTTCATTTATCAGAGCTGGAGTCTTGATACTTGGAATTTAAATCCGAAAATGGCGACTTGAAGGCAAAAATTCTTTCAGATTCTCAGGCGTAGGATATATAATCATTAAACGCATTGTTTGTTGGTTTTTGCCACTGCTGGATGCATATAGGGGAAACACTGCATTATTATTATCTCAGCCTGTGGTCTCATAATTGGCCACCGTAGTTGGCCAGGTACTCGGCTGGAAGTGCTGCTGTCCAGCAGCCTCCGCTCTGATGCATGTCAGGTATCCCGCTAGACCCATCGGGACGTTCACGGCTGATAGTCCCCTTAGCTTCTTGCTTTAGATCGCTTTGTACGGATCACGAATATGCGTAGAATATCCAATATCCAATATCTTACAAATATTCCAAACGTTATGGCCGACATCGAGGCTGATCGCGACGAGATGACGAGGGATCCCCACTGTCATTTAAATGTCAGTGATTTGAGTTCTCTCTGTTCCACTACATATTGCTTTACCCTTACTTGTTATTTAAAGCGAAAACTAAACTATGCTGAATGGATGAACGAAGGCATATGCAACCACGGTTCTATGACCTCTGGATGAAGG
>OOFG01109542.1:0-22057 GCA_900323295.1 Molva molva
CATGCGTGTGAATGTGTGTTCTTGTGTTTGTGTGTGTGTGTGTGTGTTTGTGCGCTTATCTGTGTGCTTGTGTGTGTGCGTGCATGCATTTCTTTGTGTGTGTTTGTGTGTGTGTGTGTGTTTGTGTGTGTGTGTGTGCGTGTTAGTGCCCACAAATGCGTTTAGGATGGCAGGCGTGGGGCGACCACTGAGAGAGATAGAGAGAGAGGATGTGGGAGTGAAGGCAGATGAAATGCTGCTCTGTGCTGCACAGAGTGCTTTGAGTCCCTGCTTGCACATCATCACAGCTCTGATCCCCAGTAATGATAAAGCAAACATGCAAGCACATAAGCACAATGCAGTGCCATCTGAAGGATATCTAACCAATGCAACCGGGATGCAAGCCATCAAATATTTACACCAGGGACCAGCTCAACCATTTCCCCCATAATTGGCTTCTCCAATTCATGCATCTCTCCGCATCCACTTTGCAAACAGGCTGAATCCAGTGGAATCTTGCTGGTCGCTTTGAAAACTGAAATAGCCCACCAGAGCAGCTAGACGCGGCCCACTGTGACTCCACGGTCTGACGTGCACACACAGACACATGGACACACACACACACACACACACACATACACACGCACACACACACACACACAGTGCAGGGCCTAAGATCCAACTGAACTTTGACCTCTGACCCTATAACCGCAGAATCAACAAACGGCCCATATCAGGAGTTCACAAAAAATGAGGTTGTGGGGTTCAGTGAAATGCGAGGACACGGGCCAAATGGTCAAATCCTCCAAACCATAAAACATAATTTGCTCATCACCAGACATGGTTTACCTTAGGGCAAAACAAACTCAATCTCCATTCATTGAATTTGACTCAAATGTAATCTTTGCACGGCAATACATGGTTGTATTAGCGACTCTTTCTATTTCTCCCTTCTGGTCTCTCTCTCTCTCTCTCCATTTTTCTCTCCATCTTTCTCTCTCTCTCTCTCTCTCTCTCTCTCTCTCTCTCTCTCTCTCTCTCTCTCTATCTCTCTCCATCTTTCTCTCTCTTTCCCATAATGTCCTCTCTCATCCAGCTGCAGGGCTCTGGGCTGTCTGTATGAAGGAGCATAGTTCCATTTTCTGGCAGGGATTACATAGCAAAACATAGCACTTGATACCAATCCACACACACATACACACACACACACAAAAACACACCGTATACTCTCTCTCTCTCGCTCGGCCCGACAGACACGCAAGCACATACACAAAAATATAACTGAAAACACACACAAACCTGCACACACACATAACCACACGCATATAACCACACACACACACACACACACACACACACACACACACACGCACACATAACAGTTACACATTAACCTAGATGCCACCCAAGCCTTGCCTCGGTGGCTCTGCTCACCGCCGCAGGCCCCGCGCCGCCTGAACTCCAGGGAAAATAGCTGAGGGCCGCAGGGGGAAGCCTCGGCTGAACACAGCTTCTCACGGTGTATTAACAGCCCCTGACCGAGACAGTAGCTCCCAATGTTACCATGCAGACCCCTGAGCTGCCAACACCAGACCATGGCCTTTCTGTCTCTCCGTTCCTCATTCTTCTACTCTCTTTCTCCCCCCTCCTTCCTTTCTCTCTGTCTCGCTCTCTCTGTCTCCCTCTCTCTCTGTTTCTCATTCTTTCTCTCTCTCCCCCCTCCTTCCTCTTCTATCTCTCTCTCTCTATGTATGTGTCTCTCTCTCTCTCTTTCTCTCTCTGTCTCTCTCCCTATGTAACTGTCTCTCTCTCTCTTGCTTGCTCTCTCTCTCTCTCCCTCTCTCTCGACTTCCCTCCCTCTCTCTCTCTCTATCCAGGCTGTGGCCAGCCAAGCCCCAAAGGTCACGGCCCGGAGCCATGACACAACTCAACGTGGTTCAAAGGGGCAGCAGTGTGTTTGTGTGTGTGTGTGGGTGTTTGCGTGTAACTCAAGCCCTCTGCTTGTGTATACATGATCCTTGTTGTAGTAAATGTGTGTGTGAAGAAGCATGGGGGCCACACACACTTGATTGAGGTGCTCGTGCGAGCTGTGGGGCATTCGTAAACACAGCATAAACAACAGGAGCGTTTTTTAGTTTTTTTTTCTGTGTGGAAAAAAGAACCCCAAAACAAAACAAAAGGAAAACAAGCGAGTGGCTGGAGGGAGGAACAGGAACAGAATCCTGCGAGGACATAACTCAAATCATATGTGGGTTTTATGGAGTCACAGAGCCAGTAATGATGGCGTATTAAATGGTTTGAGCAAATGTTTGAGGAGGAATGGGGGAGAGACTGAGACACAGAGAGAGAGATTTGATTCTATTGCAATGTTACAATGTTACACAGCTCTGTTTACACATTTCTTTATTCTAGTATCTTTAATTGTACGTCATTTTTTTCTTTGCATTTCGAACTTGCTTTGGCAATGTAGATGTATGTTTCCCATGCCAATAAAGACCCTTTGAACTTGAATTTGAGAGAGAGAGACTGAGGGAGAGAGAGAGAGGCAGAGACATAAGAAATGGGGGAAAAATAACTGCTCCCAAGGACCGTTGCAGCAACCAGCCCTTTGCGTGGATTTCGCAAGGACATACTACCAACCCCACATCCCCCATCTCTCTTTCCATTGTCACAGTTCCTGCCTAAAATAAACCCCTTGCTCGTTTTTCTAAATTTTTTCAAGTCTGTGTTTTGAAGAGCATGGTCCTTTGCTGGCATCGAGTAGAGAAGCAAAACAAACATAAAAAAGGAGTGTGGCAGTATTTCTGCAGCCATGTTTAGTGGCTGTCATGTTGTCTCTGTGTGAGTGACCACTGAGATGTCTTGGAGACACAATCTTTATGAGTTGACCCAACACCAACACGGGCACAGTTCACTGTGTGTGTATGTGTTAATCACTGTGTATGTGTCAGTTAATGTGTGTTTGTGTGTTAATCACTGTGTGGTTGTGTGAGTGAATGTGTGTGTGCGTGTGTGCATGTGTGTGTGCGTGTTACAGTAATCACTGTGTATGTTTTAGTGAATGTATGTGTGTATGTGTTAATGAATGTGCTTGTGTATGTGTGCACGTACATGCATGTGTTTGTGTGTGAGAGTATGTGTGTGTGTTGTCTGTGTGCGTGTGTGCTTAAAACAGTAGAACAGGTTTTTTTTGTGTATTGCTTGCTAATAGGAAACTGGGTAGGACCCACAGCTACAGAACAGTTAGCATCATAAGTATGGATTAATGTGCAAGCCTTCTGATATGGTAAAGATTGTTTTATAATGGAGAGTGTTGCTAGCCTTGACATAATGGCTTAGTAATTCTATATTACATGTAACGGAAATGTTTCAGAGAACTAGGAACCACAAAGGTAAAAGAAGACATGTTTAGTGTTGAGGTAATTATGTACTAGAAAACATGTAGTTCTTGTGCAAGGATAATAGGCTTGAATGAAAATAGCATTTTTGCCTATAACGCTTTTTCATTTCCGACCCTGCTCTGCTTACAGCATTACTGATTTGAATTGCAGGGATAGGCCCACACGTTTTGACTGGTAACGTGCTCTGATGTAAACAAATACTCAGGGTGCGACATAATTATTCAATAATTACCGCTGTATTATCCTTCATTTGTCAGTCAAAACATGATTCTAACATGCATCATCATCAGCTTCGTCTACTATTAACGAAGAAATTGAATTTTCTTGTGGTGAGATTTGCTAACTGGGCTAACTAGCTAATCATACTAACTGATTAAACTGAGGCGGTGAGCGAAAGATGTATGAACGCAAGGAAACGTCACGTGACTGATGGTTTCGCTTCCAAAAGCCCGCGCCAAAAAGGGGCCAGTCTCGTTTTACCTGTCGTACGATCTTGGCTATCTGTGGGTCTGTCTGAGTTAAGTTCCGAAGCACGAGAACGAACATGAGATCCCTCTGCCTGTCTGATTGGCTGCCTCTGTCCTGAAGAGCCGAACCCTCTGAGCCCACCCACTGCTTAAAGGACTTTCCAGTCATCACAAATCTCTGCCTTACACTAAGTACAGGACCTGGTCTGGGCTGAACGAAAAAGCGCTCACCATGGCAGCTAACCATAACGATTATCGTGTCGGCTACGACGTCGAGTCAGGACAGCACCGCTTCCACCCGGTGCAAAGTTCGGAAACAACGTACCGACCCATTCTTTTCGGGACACTCGCGGTTATGGGATTGCTTCAAGTGGCATCGAGTGTCGCGATCTTGTTACACTTGACAGGCTATCTTCAAGAGGTAGGCTTCTTTTGTTTTAGTCCTACCAATGCTGCACCACGCTGTTTTACAATAGTTGAAGGCGGCGAGTTTTGGACATCTTGTTGACTTGCATGTATTGTATGCTTGTGCATATGGTTGTGTCCAAGCTGAGTTACATTTTAGCAACAACCAATTGTACAATATTCCATTCCCCCGTTTAGCATTATTTTTTAATAAACCAAACCATAACCAACAATAAACATTCATAAAAAAGCCGATCTATTCCAAAAATAGTCTACACCCCAAAAAAACTAACTTTCAAGTCGGTTTACAGGCAATTCTACGAAACTCTGCAACACATGCTTTCCCTTTGAAGACGCTGATACGCTGTTGCGTTCAGAATCTGTTGTCAGCTCTCGCTACTGAGTAGTTATAGCGACAGATAGCATCTCGTCTCGCAGTTGAGATTTTCCACCCGGCATTCTAGTTTTAACAGCTATTTCAGCAAGATCGTATCTCGCAGCTCTCTGAAAATCGCGCGCCAACAGAGGCTCTTGTGTAAATAAGAGCCTCTGTTTGTATAAAACAGATGTTTTCTTTTAGATCTCCTAGGCTGCAGTTTTTCATTTAGACTAGCCTACATGTTTATATGCCGTTTGGGATATTTGTAATTAATGTGTCATGAGTTAAACCCTTTGAGCATACACAGAATGTTATCCTAAATAGTAGCCAACGTTTCCTCTCTTTTTTTTGGAATGGGACATAAAATAGTTTGAAAGAATGAAGACTTTGCGAAATACTTTAGACAGTCTTCTGAGTCCTGCAGTGGAGTAGCCCCCAGCACCGGGAAAGGAAAGTCTTTCCAGTGTCAAAAACAGTGTCAATAAATCAATGCTATCTGGTTCATTTCATGTCAGGTAGTTAGCTTACCATCTTTATAGTGTAATATCATTATCATAACATCGTTGTAGTCCAATATGTCTATATGTGATCTTGTAAAATCAACATTTACATTCTTCCAGGGCTGCTTTGGTTACTTTATGACAGTTTGAATAATAGCCGTGTTTTGACAAGCCAGGACACCAGACCACATCTCCGTTTTGTTAAGACTGTTTCGGAGTTCGTCTCTCTCTACGTCTATCTCTGTCTCTGTCTCGCGCTCTCTGTCTCTGTCTCTGTCTCTGTCTCTGTCTCTGTCTCTGTCTCTCTCTCTCTCTCTCTCTCTCATCCCCATCCCAACTCAAGCGCTCTTACTGTGTTTTACATTTCTTGTTCCTGGCATAAAAAAATGCAGTGTGGTGGTCACCAGTTATGCCTTGTTTGCAACACTGAGTCAAGATAATATACAGAGAATGGGGTGTGTTTTAAAGTCCGAGACTCCGACCAAATCTCCCATCAATACTCAGCATGCAACAGAAGTACCCCTTTGCATGCAAACACTGCAATGGGGTGCAGTATCAGATTAACACCAGCACCAGCTGCGCTGATAGTCCCTTACGGTTGCTCTTTGTTTTTGAGTAACCAGTGATTCACCATGTGGTGTTGACTGTCGTTTATAGAGCTATGCAGGCTTCTACCTCGAACACCTGCAAGACTTACTGGAGATAGAGCGGGAAAGAGGGCTCCAGCTGGGATTAGTGCCTACATAGGAATGTGGTAGTGTAGGGGTTTCCAAAAAAACATTCTACTTTCACGGATGTGTGTGTGTGTGTGTGTGTGTGTGTGTGTGTGTGTGTGAGTGTGTGTGAGATAGAGAGGGATGGGAGGGTTGCTTGCATGTAATCAATGGCTCACACAACCATGCAGTTTAAGAACAGACAAGTGAGTGAGTCAGCAAAAAAGTAGTGTTATAATTTGGCAGCGCTGTGAAACAACTTTCTGGGGTAGAAGACCCTACAAAGTGCCACCAACTCTTACAACCATACTCTCTCTCTCTTCTCTCTTCTCTCTTCTCTCTTCTCTCTTCTCTCTTCTCTCTTCTCTCTTCTCTCTTCTCTCTTCTCTCTCACCAGATTTTCAGGAAATCTTGGGGAACATTCCTCCTACACATATGTGTCAGGAGGATATACAGTGAAAGGCATGTTTTGAAATGACAGATTATTGGAACACCGTGACCAAGTATTCCAATATTGACCCTTCTCCCCCCATGTCTTTTGTTTCTGTCTCCAGGTTGACTTGAGATCATCCCAACACCGGTCTATAGAGGTAAGGATCCCCTTCTTTATCAGGCTAAGCAGTAGCAAGTAGTCTCCCAGGCTGGAGGACTTTCAATCGTACACTTTTCTAGCCTATTTACTCACTGTTTGCTCGGTATTATAACCTCAAGCTGAATCTGATCTGTCTGGGTTATCTTTAAAGGTTATCTTTTATATTGATTTGAACACTTTACACACACATTATTTGATCAATGGGTAAAAACAGGTGTAAAATCCTCTAGCAAATGTGTGCCTGAGGCAAAAGAGTGGTAGTAATTTGTTTCCTCATATGGTAGGTACTTCCTTGTGCCTCTGTAAATCTAGAATGTGCCCTAGTTTGAATTACACGGCGAAACAAATTAAAAGGTATGTCACAAAAGCCTACAAAACCACATTGTTAACCAATCCCAATTTTTTTGCTTGGTCATGCGGTTCCCAGGCCTTTGTTTTCTAAGAGGAAAGGTAGCACCATCATTCAGACCATATCGTCAGTCTGGGCTAACCTAAGTCCCAGGTGGCCTTAGAAGTCTAGGGAATTTGCAGAGGTCAGACCACAAGAGGGAAAACAGAATTTTCTGTGGGGCATAGGCTTAAATAGCTTGCAATTTTGTGTCCAATAAATGTTTCTTTATCGGGAGAATCACTATCACCACTGCTACAACCCCATATCTTTGACAGCAGACAGTGTATATACTGAACTTTCTGGAATACAATGGTTGGCTGTAACATCATGTCTTATTAACATATATCAAGTTGCCTCAAGAACCTTACATTGCCTAATGTACTCATGAACCTGAAAGTCAACTGTCAACCATCTGTCTTTCCGGAGGGTTTCTTTACTTAAGTGCTCTCAAGGCACTGTCATTTTTCTGGCAAGGCTTTTGCCCTGCAAAAGACAACAGCTTTCCATAAGGTAAAACAACAGAGAAGAAAAGGGCTGCACTGCTTCACTTGTGTTTGGTTTCCCATCATGCCATAGTTTCCTTTTGAAACACTGTATTTGTATTTGCCTCGGGTAGGCCCCGTGGAGCCCTTACACAAACCACCCAGCCGGCATGAGGCTGGGAGCAACACGTTGTCGTCAGTTCCCCGCTGGTTCACATGGAGGAGGTGGGAGGCATGCTGGGAGTTTAATGAGGTGTCAGGGTGACAGGTCTATTTGGCCCTTGTTGTGTTGTGTTAAGGCCTGCCCTGGGACCACCACCAGCGCCGGCCAATGAAAGTCCAGAGGGTTTGGTCAGAATTTTGGCCTAGCTGGACATAAAACGGTCAGCTCTTTCGGTTTTTGTTGTTATTCCCTTTGAAGTGAGGCAGGATGTTCCACACAAACCGCGGCGTCAGGGCAATATGAGGATACTGAAACCAGTGACTCAAGAGCTCAGGGCCCACAGTTTGTGGAGAGCGGTCCCATTGTGTGACTTTTCAGAGAGATCCAATGTGCGGCAGTTTCAAATGCACAAGCACAGTTTGGTATCATGGACAACATAACAAAATAAACTGTCTTTGTTACAGTTTATCTTAGCCAAGGGAAAGGTCCTGAGTTGCTGTTAAATCTAGTTCTGTTGTATTATGTTCCATGGTAGTAGTAGTTCTAAGATCTATAGTCCCCCAAGTACTTCTTGCTCATTTCTCAGCTGTTCTCAGTAATACGGTGTGACTTCTGGGGCCACTTGACAGCCCATTTATAATTTCCTTGTGGACTTGGAACGGTTGTGTTTCCCCTCGTTTTATTCCAAAGCCTTTTTTTCATAAGTAGCTTTGGCACACCGTTGTATTTGGTGGAAAGAGAGTACTAATCTTTACTTGAAGACCTGTGGAAATCTAGCAAGGCTGTGAGTTAATACTGAAAGTAATCTCAGCACAACATATATAAAACCCAATTAGATGATGCTGTATAAGTTTGGAAAGGGGTGCGACTGGGGAGTTCCATTTGGATGGCCGAACAGAACACAGAGGTGGTGCATGTACATGGTGTTTTTTAAAACTATATTCTTTCATGTACAGATAATTTACAGGGGTTTTTTCTTTGTAATATTCTTGGCTTGAGTTGAGAGTATGATGACATTTCCAGCATTCCTGCGGTTATTTTTTAAGAATGACTGGATCAAACAAGTTGTAACATTGTCACAAGGATCTTGCTTATTGCTGCAAGATGTTTTTTTAATAATCAGGTTCAAGAACATAGTCACTCAGGTTAATTTGATGCCAAATGCGCAAAAGCTTTTGGGGAGTTACTGTTTACTTGCTTGGAGACCATGTTTTCCCCTCTGCCTTATATGCTCTGTCTTGTCTGGTGTGAACTTACAAATAAGGATACAAAAATCAAAGCATAACCCCTTGAATAGAAACTCTAAACACAGGCCTTTCTCTGAGACACTGAGACGCCATGTGCCGTTAAGTGAGATGAGAAGTTCAGTTAATCTGAAAAGTCTTTGCGCGACAGCAGTCTAGATCCGGCTGTAAGAGCCTCTGTCCCAAACGCTCTCAACTGCTGTTTAAGGAGATAGTCAGCTAGCTGGGTAAGGGTGATGGGTTAGGGTTAAAGGCTAGGGGTGCTGCAAGCATTAGGGATGTGTGGATAAGAAAGATGGGCATGCAGTATACTTTACATACAACACACATACATGGTTATACATTTTTCCATCCATGCAGCTCAAGTTAATACAAAGAAAATTATTGAATGGGACAGCAAAGTTAAGCAATGGTAAAATCTATGTCAAAATAGCACTTTGTTTCTGCCCCTAACAATTTGTGGTTCTGGGTAAATTTAGGTTTTTGTTCTACATTTTTGTTGAACGTTTAGAAAATGAACAACTACACACAAAAACTACACAATAGCAGGCTAAGTGATGTCGCTAGAAAGCTAAATCTCATCTCAATGGATCCGTCATGATTGAGTTGACAAGGCTATTTCCTGTTTTGCACAGGAAGTGCAGACAGAGCCTGTGCTCGACGCGCTGAAAGACCCAAAGAAAAACAGACGTGGAAAGAATGCAAAAGAGAGTCTTCCGTTTGCTCATCTGCCAATCCTCCAGCATCAGGAGCACACCAAGAGTAAGTCCACTCCTAAGTGTCACTGGTTTCACGTAACAAAACTGATTCATTTAAAGCAGCGTACTGTCATGTTCGGAGCCAAGTTTAGGGATTAGGTTTGTAGACAATATGTGAGAGTGCAGACATTTGCTATCTACCTTTTGGCTTAGTGTAAACTAAGCGTGTGCCAATTTGCGATCCGATCGTATATTGAAAATTGAAGAGATGATCGACAATTTGTTTTTCCTACGCCGATTTTAAGGCAATTTAACTAACTTAATTTAACTTTTAAGATGCGTTTGACTGCAAAACCCCAGATATTTTCAATGTCCTGCCGACGCATGCGCAGATTCAACAAAATAGGACAATGAAAATGTCCAGTGTTTTGCAGACAAACGCGTCTTAAAAGTAATTGGAAAATAAGTTGTTCACCCGCCTGGACTACTTTGGATTATAGGAAGCAACATTCGCTCTTTCTAGATATCTCGCATTATACGATATCCTCCGGCGAAATAAATTTGCACTCTTTTGTCAATCTTTATTCATGTAACTTTAACTGTATTGCTTGCAGTTTAAATTATTCCCCCCACTCCCTCCTCCCACGGCCCCCTGGCGTTGGGATCGTATATTGACGATCTAGAATAACCATTATTGGACAATATGAAATAGCAACGATCGCCCAACCCTAATGTAAACATAACATTGACAACAATGTGTGCCTTTTAATACAATTACCATGAACACAGTACATGGACATTTAACTTTACATGTTTATTATAGCACAATTGTAAAATGATCTCAAAATGAGACGCATTTATAGGTTCCACTCACATCTGCTTTCAACCACGTTTGTTTTTAATGATTATTTTAATGCTATTGCTTACCTTACCTGCCCTGTGATTGGCTCTATCAGGGGGAGAGCCGAAGCCCGTCATGATCGACTGGGACAAGGAGCGCGGTCGCTGCCACAAGATGGACTACCAGAGGGGGAGGCTGCTGGTGATAGAGTCGGGCTTCTACTACGTCTACGCCAAAACCTGCATGCGCTACTCCGTGTACCCGCAGGAGGACAACGGGCAGGAGAGGACGCCGGCACCGGACGTGAGCAACGCCCAGCTCATGCAGTTCATCTTCCACGAGAACGTCCAGCAGAACGGCAAGGCGGAGGATCTGGTGAAGACGGGCAGCACGGTGCACTGGGAGCACACCAAGTACAAGTACAACATGTACTGTGCCCAGCAGGGCCGCGGCGTCAAGTTGGAGGAGGGAGACGCCCTCTACGTCAACGTGTCCAACGCGTGGCTCTTGGACCTAGACGGGAAATGGACATACTTTGGGGCGATAAAGCTCAGCAACTGATGAATGGAGAGAGAGGGAAGGACGAGCGCTACTGAACATTTGACCACGCCAATGACCACTGTGCGAGCACTTGCCAGCTGTTGTTTTTTTAGGATTACTGATTCATATTGTGGATTTGTTGAAAGAAAAAAAGATTTTTTTTTAATTCTTATTTTTTTTTCTTCTCATAATTCTTCACCAAAATTGTCTTAAGTGTTTTCATATGGGACTCGGGACACTTCTACTCTCTGTCGGCCCAGACCGTGAGAGCTTTCACCAAGCATAACATTAGCCAAGTCGCACTGGAATTGTTTAGGAAAATAATATTTGATTGTAGTGCTTGAAATTATTAAAATTAACTAACTATTTAGAACACAGAGTAGATGAAATTGAATAGAGCACTTTAAAAAATATATATACATTTTTCAGTTTGAGTATGTCATTGATTTATTTCTATTTCCATTCAAGCCTATAACTAGGTAGTAAAGTTAACAAAACACCCACTCCAGGTGTGGTTCAAAATGCATTTAATTTTTCTATGAAGACATTTTTCTGACAAAAGGCACATAAAGGAATATCTTGCCACATCTTGAGGTCACTGGAAGTACGGAACATTATATATTATTGATAGTCATTGTTCTCCAGGGAGATAATAAATAAAACAAATAATCAAGGACATAAGATTGTAGCTTACAGAGCGTGTTCTCCAATTAGTTAGATAGTTAGTAGATTATCAAAGGACAACAAACCATAATGACCTGGCTGAAGCCACAACAGTTGGTATTACTGACCCAATAGGTGTCCTATGAAATGTGAATAGGACTGTCAAGAGATGTATGAGTGGAACAGCGCAAAAAGTACCTGATATGAAAAAACAATGTTGCGATATATTTTATCATTGGAAAAACAATAATTGTACAGCAATGCCACCCTATTCGCTAATGTAGTCTTTGTCCCCCATCTCGGTTCAAAAGACGTCACAGAGAAGTGCATCATTTCATTCTCTGTTTACACGTATACCATGTACAACATGTACAATATAACCACGTCTCACTTCTTAACAATTTCCCTGTTCTATAAATGGAAAGAGTCAATATAGTCCTCAATGCCTTTGGTTTTGAGGGAGGGGAGGGGGACATCTACACTTTGCTGTTTATGACAATCCACAAATGGGTGCAAGTGATGCGTCAAATGCAGATAGCTGGACTGTCTTACCCTTAGTAACACGAAGAGGCCTCTTGTCTTCTTAAACCATAGGAACCAGTGATACAGATAGCTGGTCTGTCTGACCCTAAATGACGTCAACAAGAACTCTTGTATTGCCTTAACCAAATTGAGTTTGGTCCACCTTTAACTTAAACCTTTTTTTCATTTGGCTCTTCAGTGAGGTAGATGGGAATATGCACTAAGTATTTATTTATAAGACATAGTAGACCAGGGATAGATCATTATTAAAATGGCCCATCCGCTGTAAAAGAAAAAGTTAAAAAAAACAACAACAATATTTTATGTCTGTATGACATTTATTATGCAGCACTTAGGTAAAATTGTATACACGCTTTTTGTTTTGTTAATTAATTCAACACAGGGGCTCTTTTTTAGATTCCATATTTATGTATCTTGTTTTAACAGCGTGGGCACACTTGCTCAGTCACAAACGGAATGAATATATTGTTTTTCCAATTAGATTGTAGCATACCTGTAAGACATCTTCAAGATTTTTCCAGTCAATGTTTTTTTATTTATGTTCTTATGTGTTTTAATAAAACAATACTTTTCTAAAAAAAATACATATATTCTGAATGAGTGAATTTATTGGAATTTTTACTCCACAGGCAAGTAAATCATTGTTGTCATTTCTAGTCTGCTTTATTACAGTAATAGAATAGCTAACGTGTAAACGCTACTTTACCGAAGGTGGTGGTAGGTTATGAAAACCAAAGATGGGTCGAGACAGAGAGAGACAGAGAGAGACAGAGAGAGAGAGAGAGAGAGAGAGAGAGAGAGAGAGAGAGAGAGAGAGAGAGAGATGGGAGATTTTTTTTTTTAAAGAAACCGCCCTCTCAAGCCGCTTTGAACCAAACTGGAACGGAGGGGAGCAGACATTTTGAACCGCAGTACAGAGCATAAACAATAAAACACGGGCTGCGCGGGACGAACGTAACGACAACAATGTCATCACGTTGCTTCAAGCGCGTGCGAGGAGAGCGTTAGGGCGGATGTGATGACCGTGACTGGTTTAGTGACGGGTTTCTCATTCTGCGGTGCCAGCGCCATGTGTGTCGAAAAGACAGATCGAGGAAATAAAGTAATAAAGGGTGAGAAAAGGGAGATATTTTAATTTTAGAAACCTTAGTCGAACAATTAGGCTGTTCTATTGTTTGTGGCTGGGTGTGTGGCAGCGTGCGGCCAGAGGCTGGCTTGTGCTGTAGGCTCATGGCGGGACCTCACACGGCTTACACACACTTGCCGAGTTTGGGAGTAAAATGTGTCCTAAACAAAGAAACTGCTGACATATGGAGCAGATTAGGTTTTCAAAGTTTGAGTTTTTAGACATTGCTGTATGCCTTTGATCTGATATCACTGTCGTAATGTTCTTGGCCCGTATGCCCATGAACAACCATTGATACTGATAAGACTGATAACAAACACTCTGAGAAGAATTCTTCAAGTGTTTGCCTCTGTAAAATGGTAATCAAATACACGTCTTTATTTGATTCATTGATAGTTGTGCAAAAGATATATAATACATACCACATTACATTGCTTTATAGCATATCTTATATTTTATTCATTTCACACAACATGAGCTGGTGTAATTAAAAACTGGATGGTGTCTTTTAGCATTACATTCAACCCTGCCATTTTGTTCACCAATTTTTGAAAAAAGAATGAATAAACAAAACAACTTGTAGCTTATTGTCACTGGGACTTGTGGGTCATTCTCTGCTGTGAAGGCTGGTCCCGCCATTTTCCACCTATCCTCCTTTCCATGTCGACAAACGGGCGTGCTTTGAAATGGTGATTAGTCATTTGTTGTGTCACTGAGCTGTTTTTTATGAATTATGATAACAACAAGCTAATGACGTTGCATTACATGTCCCAGTTTGTTGCTAGCAGTAGGGCTGCAAAGGGCTTCCACTAACTAGGCAGTCACTTACGAGCTCCACACCTGGAGAGAAACCATGTCCTTGTGATGTTTATCAATAATGTGATGTGTCATTTCGACAATTTTAGCGTGCCAACCTTAAAGGACCCTTTAGGTCCCTTATTCCCATCCCCTGAAAGGAATACGTCAACATTTTTGGATGAAGGCTTTTTGTCTGGGTCCCCACAATGACACCAATCTGACCTTTGTACGTACACAAATCCGGAACAATCCGGAGACTGTGTGTTAGCCGAGCTAGCTGTATACATGGATGACCAAACGACAAAGGAATGTACTCAGTGGTGCATATAAATAGATTATTTTGACTGGGATAGAAAATGAACTACTATCTTTTATGGTTATCACTTGCGTTATGTAGAAAGACATTATGCAATTCTCAATGATCACCTGCCCCAGACAAATGTGGGTCAATATTAGCATGGCATTTACCCAACGCTCCACTATACCGTCAGTTAAATGGTTTACAGGCCTGAAACATCCCGGTACGGCTGGTTTTATTTCCTGAAGGCTGTGGTCTGTATACGTCCTCATACAATCTATGATGATTTTACTAAATTGACAAGCTCCGGTGGAAACTTCGCTAAACCTGACTCATGCGTTTCTATTAACTCCATGGTCGGTTTTATGATACTGGATCTCTCTCAGACGTTATTTCAGATTTATCTCCCCGCGGCATGGCTACAGTAAAAGGTGGAGCAGCCTATTTGAAAAACAAAGTCGTGCTGGTAACTATATCAGGGTGTTTTCCCCCTTCTACTCAAGGCATCAATATAGAGAGTGGTGCTATTAGCCAAGCACTGGCGCTCAGCTTTATGAGATGTTGTGGTTTATGGGATATGGTGCTTGAACCGGGTCCGGTCTGTTGTGCGCTGTCAGGTTTTTTCTGATGTTCACACGCTCATGGTCCCCTCAGATGTACATATGCATTAATGTATTTTACTATGTATGTATGATTATGTGTTTGTGTGTGTGTGTGTGTGTGTTTGTGTGAACACTCAGACTTATAGGAATACGTTGCATTATGGCTGAACTCATACACATTCACACACACACACACACACACACACACAAACACACCCGCACACACACACACAATCACTTAGGCATACACACACAAATAAACCCGCACACACACACAATCACTTAGGCATACACACACAAATACACACACACACGAATATATGTGCACACAGACACATTAATGTGTTCTAGAGCTGATGCTAAGTCAGCACTTTTTTTGCATTTGTGGCAAGTGGAATACACGGACATTTATGAAAACAATGGCTGAGCGAGATTTACAGGCCTGCTCCACCAGACATATAGGCGTGAGATAACTAGCCAGAGTTGCCATTGCCTGCTTGATCTGTCAGCATAGATAGGGTGTGTGTGTGTGTGTGTGTGTGTGTGTGTGTGTATGTATGTGTCTGTGAGTTTGTGTTTGCTCGTGTGCATGTGTTTAGTGTCAAGACATATGTCAACATGCCAGCATATCAAATGTGTAAACATGTAATAAAAGTAAGCCATGAGTATTCCATCTAAGGACAAGCCATTTCAAATGAAAAAGAAGACAACACCCTGGTATAAATAGTTCAGTGGGATGGCTCGAGAACAAGGAGCCAACATAAGGTCAGGTCAGCGACAGCTCGGTGAGCACTCTGTCTCTCTTCATATGCTGCTGACCACCCTGACCTCATCTCAGTGGCCACAGGCCCAGGCCGTGTCTTCAGGACCATGGACAGCACAGCCAAAGCGGGAGGACTCTTGTGTGCAACGACCTCAATGCAACAGGAAACTGTCACTTTGTCACAATGTGCTGCATCAGCGAAGCGAACGGATGGATTTCTATGAGGTCATGGACAGCTCTGCCAATAAGACAATACAAATACATTACAATTAGGTTTGCGTGTGTGCGCTTGTGTGTGTGTGTGTGCATGTGTACATACGTACGTGTGTGTCTGAGTGTGCGTTTCAA
The DNA here is from genome assembly GCA_900323295.1 of Molva molva. NCBI lineage: Eukaryota > Metazoa > Chordata > Actinopteri > Gadiformes > Lotidae > Molva > Molva molva. The sequence goes on from OOFG01109542.1 coordinate 15,937, forward strand.
ATGTATGAGGGCTTGCCAATTCTAGACTAAAGAATATACTGCATGCTACTTCAAATGAACTGAAAAACAATAAAATGTGGTCTCACGGGCACACACAGATGCAAAGGATCTGTCTTTAACGCACACATACACACACACACACACAAATTGAGACAAGCGTCCCGGGGATTCCCCACCATCAGTAATCCGTAATGCTCATCGTAATCCATAGCTCATGAAGCTCAGACAACCCAGGTTGCTTCCGTTCAGATGAGCTCACCACCAGGCATGTACCAGTTACTGCTACTCCTCCATGAGGTCATGCGTGAACCTCACGGATCCCTCTATTTCCTCCCGTCGTAGCGACCATCCACCACCTCCTGCAGTGAATAAGACAGGGTGTGATGTCATACTCCGTTGAGACCAATCAAACGACATACAAAATACACACGTGTGTCTAAGCATCTGTCCGGGCCATCTGCCGACGTGCACGCACGCCCGCCTGACCTGCGAGTGGTGGATTGGGTCGGTGACTCAGAGAGACTGGTTGTGCCAGTACAGTGTCAACATGTGAGACCTAAATCAACGGAGGCTCCAAGACTCCCCCGAAAAAAACCACCAGCAACAACAAGCAACACGCCCAGATGCAAAGAGTCGCAGGAATGCTTGTCATATGGTCCTGATTTCACCCCTCCCTGGTTTTCCATCCTATGTGGAGAGGCCTGGGCTTTGGTCTGGTCTGGTGGTTCATGGGCGCTTGGTTGGTTAACTGGTTGGTTGGTTGGATGGTTGAACTATGGTATTGTGTGTACATGCTTCAGCTAGCATAATGATCACAGAGTGATTATTATCTTATTAATTACAATCATTCACAAAGAGCAAATTCGCTTTGAAGCTAATTGCAGGGACGGACAATATCTCAGACTACATTATAATCAAAGTTAACTGCAGCAGAGTGAGCCAGTGTATCAAACTATAACAAAGCCAAAGGCTGTGGGACTTTTCCTCCTCTACTCTCTGTTAACTGAAATGAGGACAGAATTGATTTTGTGGTGAGCAAAATAATGTGCACCAATTTCAAAGTCAGCTCAACCACATTCTGTCAGATTGGATCTCAATCTCTCGTTGGCCCCTAGAGCACATGAAGTGTGGACTGACTGGGTAGCAGTTTGCCTTGCTTAGTGCTGTCACGTAACACACTTTTGCACAGGATGTGCTCTACGTGAGGACCCAGCACAAACGTGTTCCTTTATTAGCAATCTGTTGTAACCACAGTGCAGTTCTGCGAAGGCATGAGATGTCAGTTTTTGATTTGTCAAAGTCTGACATGGATATGGTTTTGATTTGTCAACTTTTCACATGTTGTGTTAATTATAGTGATGCATTGTGACAGTGTTAATTCCTTTGCACCGTGAGGATATTTTTGATACAGCGAGGATAATCCCCCTTGATCACATGTCAGTTTATTTGTTTTAACCATTATTCAGCCATGTTCAATGGAAGTTTCCTGACAGCAATGTGTCTCTTTTGTTAATCATTATGGGTGTACAGCAAAAACAACCATAACTCTGTGTCAAATTGGTAGGTTGGTAAGATCAGCTAGGTCAGGGCAAATTTTCATTTTGTTTAACAAATATTGTCAAGCTTGGATCAAAACTTGTCACTTTAGGTAGAGGAAGTGATATTGTTTTCTTGGATGCATCAGGACAGAACAGGTTCATCAGGTTTATGATAGAAAGTTGCGGTTTAGAAAATGGGTTTGGAGCAGGATCAGGCATGATGACCCCTCTTGTCTCGTTGTCAGAGGATCGCAGTAGTGTTGCAGTAATTCCAGTCTAGTGTAGTTTTGTTGCCGTCGGCTACTTGACTAAATGCCTGAGTTATAATATAAAAAATGGGACAGTTCAACTATTGCATAATCCCTGCGCCTAATGCATTCCCTGAAACCAATAAAAGAAAGTTTCACCCCCACAACAAAAACATACATTTTGTTAAGGGATCTGGAACCCTATATATGCCACTTGAGCCCAAATTCTTATGGTGCAAAGTATAAATGTATTTAATATACTCAGTACAGTGTGTCTTCCCATAATTGTTTATAAATGCCAAGGCCGACAACTGTCAACAGCCAGTATGACATGCTGATTGGCACTTATTTGAGTAAATCAGAAACGGCAATCACAGATAGTACTACTGTCCCTGTAATTTGATTTCAGCAAATATAGAAAACAAAACCAATAAGAATCAACTCATTCCTGTGTAACTTTTGTGACTCCCGACTGACTTGTGTTTTCGCTGGTGTATCACAAATACTGATAGCTTCGATTGGAAATTGACACCGCATGTAAAACTAGAGCAATGGTTTGTATGGTAATGCAGAGATGTAATTTGTCGTGGCGACTGTGTTGACTTTGTTGACCTTGTTTCCCAATTGCACCTCTTCACTCCCTGTGAGGGGAAAGACATTTGTTGGCCGTAGCATCATTCATTCATTCTAACAACTCATACTTTCAAATGCTTATATTGTTCCATTTGTCATCTGAGAAATGTATTTGTATCATTGATGATTTTTCCTTAACTGTACCTCCGATTGCACTCACGGGTATCCATGGTGTCTCATGAATGTACAGTATATCCGAGTCTGCAGATTATTGCAGGTGATCATATACAATAGTTGGGATTTGCCAAATCCAATAGTTGCATAGTTTATGACTTTTCCCAGCAATGTTTCAGGTTTGTTAATATTTTCTGATTGATTCATGCAGATCCTTGAAGTTTTATGACATCTGTACTTTGATGTTGAAAATTATAACCAACCTTATCATGGAGTCACTGATCTCTATTCCTCCCTGACCTACATCTCACCCTTTTTTTCTCTCTCACTCTCTCTCACTCTCTCTCTCATGCTCTTTTATTATTGTTTCAGAGGATAGAGAATGATTGTAATTCTATAAAACTGTGTCGTTTTTCTTTGGCAAACTCAATAACAACTAGCGTGCAAGCACTTCCTCCATGGGCCCTGACACAGCATACTGTAAGGGAAAAAACAACAACACACACACACATATACAATACATTCCCCTTCTGCCCACAGCTTCCAACAGGAGACTGGGCTCTTCTGCCAAGACAGCCTGTTTTACTAGAACCCAACCAGCCTTGGGATGGGATCAAAGTGACCTCAGTTTCTGCCGGATTAGCCAGTAGCCAGGAACCACAGTGGGATGTGTGTGTGTGTGTGTTGAGAGATGGATCACCTGAAAGGAAATATATATTTTCCCCGCTAAGTATTTAATCTTGTTTAATCCATCAATTGATTGGTATGGAGCGTATTACATGAAGCTGTTTCTCCATAGCCATCCGTCCGCTTGTCTGGCGGAAAAACCGCGACAGTGGTGGCTGAGAGAGAGACAGAGATAGAGTGAGAAAGGAAGAGAGAAAGGGATAGGGAGAGGGAGAGGGAGAGAGAGAGAGAGGCAGAGACAGAGAGAGAGGAATCCAGGAATCAACGGCAGCAGCCTGTCTGTCTGTTTGTGGCAGCTAAGAGATCATACACACACAGCTGCACATCAACAGATGAGACACACGCAAACACACACTAACACACACACACACACACACACAGGTATGCACTCAGAAACACACTTTTCGTGCAAGCGCACACACTAAATTACAGCTGGTGAGAGTTACAAAGCCAGAGTGATGAACTCTGTTAAAGCAATGGTATTTAGACTAAACTTTTATAGACAAATATATGTTGTTAATCTAATGTCTCAGATGACCTTTTCCTCTATTTGTTGCATTCTCTCTGCCAAGTCAGCAGCTGGCATTTCAGTTCCTGGTGTGATCAATTCCTCTATCTTTCACCAAACTATAGCATCCATCACCTGTAGATTGGTAGGCTATGTGTGCTTCTTTGTCTCAACAAACAAGCCAGTTGCCAAATCAACAAACCACAGATTTAGTTTACGGTAACAAACTAATTCCTTAACAGGAAGGCCTAAGGAGCCAGTCAATCTTCATCCCTGCCTCACCCGCTGTGACCACATCGTTCCCGCATTAAGTCTGTTCCTCATTCTTTATACATGTTTTTGGGCAAAAATACATTGTGAAAGCCTTATTGTAACTTATCGGAATCTCAGAATCCAATGGTCTCCGCATTGCATGGCCTGGCCTCTTTTTCATACGCTGTAACCTCACGCACGGCAGGGTCTGAACCACATATACCCCAGAGTCACACGTCTGGCAGCCGGAGCTGACACTACTCTAATTATCCGGCCAGCAGTGGCCTCAGACCAGCCGGGTCCCGATCCAACTCAGACAGCCAAACACGGCCGGCTTGTAGGCTCCTGCAAGCCGGCCGTGAAGCGATTGGGTTGGGATTAACCAGAGGAACGCAACAGAACGGCAGGTAGCCAGAAAGGTTTAAGACATACTGAACTTTGTTAACATAAGGTTGCATCGCTAGATGGTCCTGACAAACCTCCCTATATTGTTACCCAAAACAGGGAGCCAGAACTCGTGCATTTTTTGCATTTATTTTCGTGCTAAAACCCTGTTTTGCCATCCAGTGCAATTGAATGGGGCTAAAATAAATACAGATTACCCGGTAGTAAAGCGCTGACAACCAGAGCAACTTTAAAACATTAAGGTGGATATATGGATGTTCATCAGGGCCAACTAGCGATGCAACCTTACGTTCTTACACAGTACAATATACCTTTAAAGGTCCTTGCTGTTGGTTGTATTTCATTCTTTATTTACTAAAATACTATTGAAAGCATCTTCATAAGCATCAGCACACAACATAAACCCTCTAGATTGTATAATACCAACATTCAGGCAAAATGAAACGCTGTGTCAGTTTGGCAGGGTTGCTGACTGAATAAAACCCCAGTTAAACTCACATCTGGTTTGTTGTATATTATAAGAACAAACACAACATGTTATTCACCATGTTTGCAAATTGTAATTATTTGGGGTAGCATAAATTGATAAATAGATTTCAAGTTGCGATGCTACTGCTCAATATGATAAAACAAACATTTATTTTTGTTTCTTTTCTTTTTACAATCTGGACACCTTCACTGCCAAATGGTTATTTTTTGTTTCGTTTCACTCCCTTTTAATCAGCAGCATCGTCCACGGCTTGAAGAACCCAACTGGTTCATATGGATATGTGCATACTGACAAAGACATATACGGTCCAAAAACCAAACCTTGTGTGTTAGAGGTGGGGCTGCCACCCATTTGTCTCAGCTAAAAACAAAATTGTCTTGTTTCTAATGTTTACCTGATGGTACTTCACCTCAGAATGTATAAATGTAGTAGTGTGTTTAACGTGGATTTCGGTGGCATTACTTTTTTTCCCTTCATGGTGGTGATAGACATCTCAGTATGAATATTTCAGACCTAGTAAGCATTCAATGTGTAAGCTAAGAGGCATGTTGAATGTTCTCGTTTTCCTGAATCTTAAGTTGATACCCGGAACATAAATGGTATTTATGAGCCTACGCTCCAGGATTTGGCCTCTGGTTTGATACAGATCCAGTAATTGTTTGTTTCACGGCCAGTCCGAGGTAGGCAGTGGCTTTTACCGTAAACACAATTACGCTAACCGTGGCAAGATTCAGAGACCACATGAAGAGAGATGGGCTCTCACGCACACGTTGGCCCAGTCACTCTCTCACACTATACTTACTCACACACACACAGACGCCCACACACGCACGCACACACACACACGCACACACACACACACACACACGATCGTAAAGGAGCGCACCGGCATGGGTCTTCACCTGCAATCTCACGAGAGCAACCCACCAGCTTCACTACACATGGACACACGCACACACACACACACACACACACACACACGCCTACGCATCATAAACACTTTTGTGGTGGGGCCGATTAGAAAGGATCCTCTGGGAAAGGCTGGCCGGCCCCCTCACTGCACAAACACACACGTGACCCACAACACGGGATGGAAGGTTTACAGTCACATGCATACATGAGTCACAGGCATACTTGATGACGATACATGGGCAAAAGACACATGTTGATAGACACAAGACAATGCGTATTATATATATTATATTATTATATATATTATATATTTTTATTATTATTATTATTTATT
>OOFG01109548.1:0-11412 GCA_900323295.1 Molva molva
TGTGATTTGGTGTGGCTTATTATTAGCAGTCATTATGTTTTGTAGTTTACTTTTCTACTCAATCAGAAAAATGGCAATAAAATAAACGGCAAAATTATCATAAATGCTTGATAATCTATCACATAATTTTCTATTTTCATTTTCTCCATAGCGATGTACAGTGAATTCAGACACAGGTAGATACAGGTCATTAGGAGCAGGTAGGGGTTAGGCATCTAGCTCACAAACCTAGCTGTAGGCCTACAGGTAGTGGACATTGGGGATCGAACCCAGTACCTTTGGACCGGGAGTCAAACACCCAGAAACTATCCTGCCCCCAGCCACTACTCATCCTGAACGTATCCTAAATGTGTGGTTTTGTCCTTCTCATTTTAGATGTGAACCTGTGGGACTGAAACCAATGAATCCAGGAAATGATTCAACTGATTCTGAATGTGGAGAACATGGTTCAGACAGGACTAGTGGCAGGAATAACAGTAATTATATTTGTAATGGCATTAATAATCATAGCCATTATTCAGAGGAAGAAAAATAGAGGTAAGTGTTACATTAAACTAACATGTATCATGTTACATTAAACTAACATGTATCATGGTTACATTAAACTAACATGTATCATGGTTATTATGCTGAATGATAGTGACTGCTGTCATGTGGTGGCTGCTGTTCTGACATGTTACTGTATTGTTTATCACTATATAGCGCGGATATCAACCCTTAAACAAGAACAGGTATGTGTTATTACTTTAGTTTGACACTGGAGTGTGTGTGCACCTATACTGACGGTGATATTTATTAAATGATGCACCTTGTAAATAACTCAGAACAATAAATGTACTTAAATGCAATTAATACGTAATACATTTAAAGTAATAAATGTGAATATTTTATTTACAAGGAAACACCAAGCAAGGATAGGAATTCATCAGACCATCATCCAAGCTGTAAGCTCTTCCTCCACCTATTTCAGTTCACCAATGTGTTACTAAAATATGTAATAATTAATTAATACAATAATTAATAACTAATATGGAACAAAGTTAAGTTATATCTGGCAGGTAGGCTCAGACCCTCAGTTTGAACCTTTCAAATTGCCAAAGTGGAATTAAAATTTTTAGTCACATGCCAACTGTATTATAAATTATAGGGCTATAAACCTGGACACTACTGTCACAGCCGGGGCAATGTGGCCACTTGCAAGCCTGCGTTTTGGCTCAGCAACTTGTTGTTAATCATTACATAACACAGAGCAGAGACAAAGTGTAAGACTTCTGTCCTTGACCACGATAATGGCAGCCGTCTCCCTACACTTATTCAGTCTGTCAAGATGTTCTTCTGTGTAGAGGCTAATTCAGAGTGGAAACATTATGTGATATAAAATACAAGTAATAAATGTGCATTCAGTAGCTTGCTCCTCTGGCTGGTTGTGTCTTGTTCTATTTCATGTAGGCTACACCGTCTTGGCTTCGCCTTATGGGCTTGTCCCGTGCACGCACTCGCGCGCACTTTTCTCCCACCAGGCGACGGGCACTCTGCGTGCTTCCTGTGCCTCTGTGCGTAGCACGCCGTGGCAGCCCTGTCTGGCTCCGCTTCTTGCGCCGCCTGTTGCGCCTTACCTTGAGAGGGGCTCCTCTCGAGGCACTTGTTCTTCTCCCCCTCGGTGGGGCTTGCCGACGAGGTTGATATTTTCGACGCCGTGGCGGCCCCTGAGGGGGGAGAGGGCTTCAGTAAGGACAGCTGAGACGACCTCGACGGCTCCGCGTCAGAGATCTCCTCCCGCTCCTCGGCGTCGCTGACTTCGGTGGTTGTGCCTCCGGTGGTTGTGCCTCCGGAGAAGCCACGCCGTTTCGCCGACCTGTTCGGCGAGATTATGGGCGGGGACTACTTCAGACCCCTGTCGTCGTCCCGGCGGCCTGTCCTATGCCCACGGTTCCCACCCGTCCAGCGGTATCTTACCGTGGCGGCTGGGGACCCGTCCTCCCTGAAGGCTCCGGTGAAGGCTTTCTCCGACTTCACCAGGGTGGAGGGGTGGTCCACCACACATATCCCCCTCGCCTGGAGCCTCCCCTGGCAGCGCTCCTCTGTCCGGGCGCCGGATGGCGTCCGAACGAGAAGCCGCTTCCCCCCCGACTGCCTTCAGAAACAGCTCGCCGCCCTGTGGGACAGATCCTTTGTCTGTGCCTCACAGAGTGTGGCGGCTGTGAACAACATCAACCTGCTCTCTTTTGCCCTCTCTGCCATGACAGTTGGCAGAGACTCGTTCGGGCAGGACAAAGTGGAGAAGGTCGCCATCCTCCAGCTGTGCCAGCCGGTGGCGGTTACGGCTGGACGTCAGATGGCATGGGCGACTATGGGCCATGTGGCTCTCCCACACTTCTGTTCCTGACCGCAACAGAGCGGGCCCGCTAGCCACGGATGGGCTCTTTGGACCACGATTTGCAGAGGTCCTCGCCCACCAACAATCCCTCCGTGACAATCGTTCCCGGTTCGGGGCGATTCTCATCCCTGGATCTCAAGGATGCTTACTTCCACGTCCCTATTCTCCAGGCTCACAGGAAATTTCTCCGCTTTGCCTTTATGGGCGTGGCGTATGAATACCAGTGCCTGCCATTCGGTTACTCCCTGGCCCCGCGCACCTTCTCAAAGTGTGTGGAGGCGACGCTGGGGCCGCTCAGGTGTCAGGGAAAGAGAGTTCTCTTTTACCTCGACGACCTACTGATTATGAGCAACTCAGAGGAAGCTGCGAGAAGAGACACCATGACGGTGATAAATCATCTCTCTTCCTTGGGTTTCGCATCAACTGGGTAAAGAGCTCCCCGCTCCCCAGCCGTCGGCTAGTCTACTTTGGGCTCTGCCTGGACTCAGCCATGATTGCCTCCTCGGCGAGATGCCGTCCTGTGGCGCTCTCCGGCTTTCGCGCTCACAGGAGCCTGACCGCACTGTCTATCATGCACCTGTTGGGGCTGATGGCAGCTGCCCACCCGGTGGTTCCCCTGGGTCTGCTCTTTATGCGCAGACTACAGCGGTGGTTTGCTCGCCAGAGGTTGGATCCCAGGCGACACAAGCTCAGGATGCTCTCCGTACCCTGCTCGGTGTCGCCAGACCTGGAATATTGGGGAAGCCCCCCTGCACTTCTCAAGGGGGTTCCCCTAGGCAGAGTGACGTCTTACGTGGTGGTCTTCACAGACGCTTCGTTGACCAGTTGGGGAGGAACATGCCTCTCCCACTCGGTCGGAGGCGAGTGGCTGACGCACACGTCAGCCACGTGTGCAGTGGCTAACGCCCACTGCACACATAAATGTGCTAGAGCTCGCCATGGTGAGGAAAGTGTTTTTACATTTCCCTCACCTGGTGCGCGACCGCCACGTTCAGATCAGAACAGAACGTAACCGGCGTCTTTAATATCCTGTCCTCTAACCATTTATAATGGATGTTACCCTTGTCTCTTATACGCTTTGCGTTAATTGAGACGGTTATGTGTGAATTGGTGTGCTTGTGTGGACCTTTAGTCCATCATCGCCAACATTCGTTGCCAGCTTTGCACATTCGGTGTGTTCACCGGCAAGCTAGAGCTTCTTCTCTGTGTTTAGGCCGATTTAGCTGCTCTTTGTCACTGTTTATTTTCATGTGGGCTACGCCGTCTAGGCTTCGCCTCATGGTGGCGTCCCAGCGTTACACTGGGATTAAGAGTGACCGGTTATTGTTGCTGTGGTTACGGTTCGTAACCGGCGTCTTTAATATCCTATCCACTAACCATTTATAATGGATGTTACCTTTGTCTCTTATACGCTTTGCGTTAATTGAGAAGGTTATGTGTGAATTGGTGTGCTTGTGTGGACCTTTAATCCATCATCGCAAACATTAGTTGCCAGCTTTGCACATTCGGTGTGTTCACCGGCAAGCTAGAGCTTCTTCATTGCTTTGTTAAGCTGATTTAGCTGCTCTTTTCATCGTTACACCTGCCAGCGGGTTCCTCCTACCGCCTCTCGTTGGGAGCGGATGTATGAGGGGCCTTGTTGCTCGCCGCAGTTGGCGGCTTGGGTTTTCCTAGCTCCGCCCCCGGTGGTAGCGGACGTAGGAGAAGCTTCTTTGCTGTGCATCGCCCATTTTTCATGGATTCTATGAAATACAGGTTGAGTCAGAGGTTACAGACTCGCTCTATTCTCTTGATCATCGCTTTGCGTGTTCTTAGGATAATTTAGAGCTTTTATTTAGCTGTTGTGTTTTGCACATCCTCAGCTTTTGAGTCTGATGTGCCCTGTGACTTGGGTCTTTGTGACTTGGGTCCAGCAGGAGTACATTGATCGGGCTCCACTCGCAGCTTCACCTTAGGTGGACTTGGGTGGACCTTACCCATAAGGCGAAGCCTAGATGGCGTAGCCTACATGAAATAGAACGATAGTTATGTTATTATAACCCCAGGTCTATGATTGTAGGCGTAGCCGTCTAGTTTGCCACCTGCTGCCCACCTGCCAAGTTGATTGGTGCATTGCTGAAATTTTCAGTGCACGAGAGTGCGCGCACGGGACAAGCCCATAAGGCGAAGCCTAGATGGCTACGCCTACAATCATAGAACTAGAGCTATAATAACTTAACTATCGTTTAATAGGGTGGTTGTATATATCTGGTCGTTTGATCTGGTTGTGTTTCTGGTTATTTGGGGTGGTTGTGTGTCTACTTGTGTGTCTGCTTGTGTCTCTGGTTGAGTGTCTGGTTGTGTGTGTCTGGTTGTGTGTCTGCTTGTGACCTCATCTCCACCTGAGAGTAACCAGCTGCAGAGCTGCTCCACTGGGCTTCAGTCTTCAGGCAGAGTGTTGCTGCATGTGGAGGCTGGCTGTATGTCCTGACTCTCTTCTGCCTTCTCTTCCAGAACTGAGACCAGTAGAACAGGAGAGCATCCTATGGTCTGACCAATCCAGTGGCTCTGCCACACCAACCAGTGACCCACGAGAAGAAGCTGGAGATCCCGTGGACAGTGGACTTGGGGAAGAAACACCCTAGCCACTACACTCCACAATGCTTAAAAAAATGATGTCATCACAGCCCTGCGCACGGTTCATTCTGCGATTTTGTCGCGTGTCGGGCACCTATGAAATGTTGACGCTCCGCACGGAGAGTGTGCGAACTGCGCATCCACGCCAATGTTAGGGCCAAATGGTGACTATAAATGCCGTGTCCTTGGTCGTCGCACTTCCTGCAAGGCGCATCACTGCGACTATAGGCCTACTGGAGGCTTATGAGTCGAACAATGCAAGATTAGGATGGTCTCACAAGGCTATAGCAGCTCAGGTTTGACTCTTCAAATGCACGGACCAATCAGCTGGGTGGCAAAATACATGGACCAATCATCAGGGTGGACTGGTACACTAACATCTGCATGCGGAGGAAATCCTAGAATAACAGTCACATATATATATATAGTTATATGTATATTGTTTTGTGGCTGTATATATGGCTGTTTTCATGCGTTTGGCCTTAATGCTTGGACAAATCCGAGCTCGGGGGAGGGAGTTTCAGTTCACAACGAACATGGAGCGCCGCAGTCCGCCGAATAAAAGGAAAGGAAAGGAAAGGAAAGGAAAATGTGTATTTATCTGAAATAGACGGAATAATGATGTTAAAAGAATAACAGAATTCTGCACGGAAGACTTTTCTTCCAAGCGGATTCGGCAAGAGCACGCCGTTGCTTAAATTATTGTTAGTACATTATGTTAACTATTTTAGCCCTCCATGTTTTATACCAATTTTAGCAGTTTATCAGCATGTTCAAAATAATTAAGTTGTACTTGTGCTCATACTCCAGATAACCTTTAAGAGTCAGGAACAAACTGATACATCGGACTAGGTTTCTGTTCGGGTCAGACATCCTCTGTGTCACGAAGGCTGCAGCCTGGGCTTTGGGACGTAACTTCGAGCCAATGATTTATGAGATGGTCGTGCAGTCACCTGCTGGCGAAATATGTAACTGCACCCCTGGTTTCAGTTTCAATGTGACGTGATAGCCGTAAGGAAAGTAATAAAGAATGACTCGATTCGACTGGAGCCTACGTCGATCTCAATCAAAATAAGGTAATATAAACGCTACGTAAGTCAAATCTGATATCATCGTCATTATGTTAAAGTCATTAGTGTATAAGGTTGGTTGTATATAAAACGAACGTGTATACAAATAGTGATAAGTTACTTTCGCTTTTACTCTGGTTACTCACTGTAATACTGTAGATTAGTTAACATCGTTTTTATTTTTAAAACCAGATAAACCAATAGCAAATATATATTTTTCCTTTTTATGGTGACCCGACATCCACAATAGCTCCTGTGTTATTTATCTTCGGGTGAATAGCTCTAGTCCTGCATTTCATCAAAACTCAATGTTCATACCACCTACTCACATTGTGATAATTGGAAGTAGGGCCACGGTCAAATAGTCTTTTGTTGACAACTGAGTGAAATGGACTCCTAAGTATCTAAGGGGCAGCCATGATAAGAGCTGTTCGAATTCTCTAAATCTTCAACGTTTTTTGGGCCAAGGGCCTCTTGGCTTATAGTGACACGGTGGAAGGACCCCCTATTACATATCGTATACAATTGTGTTGCTTATTAAACCGGGCCAATAATAACGTGTAGTGCGGCCTACAGTGCCCTGCAGCAATACACAAAATAACAACATAAGCTACAACCAGTAATTCCTACATGCACATGTCTAACATAAATATCTTCAGGAACTTAACCAACCTTGACAACAACTATAGTAATAAAGAATGATAATGGACTTACATGAATTATGCTAACAGCTTAATATCCAACCTCTGTAACAGGAACGTCTGTAATGCTGGCAAATACAATAAGGCTGGCAAATACAATAAGGCCGACTCCTAACTGAGCCGGTCAGCGGTCTTTAATCAAATACTATCCCCTAGTGGCCGGTGGTAAACCCTGCAGGTAATAGTCTTTTTTTTTTCTTAGGAAGGTTCACAACTGTGTGTTTATGTCTTGCTCCGGAAGAGTGAACTTCCGGAGCAAATTGGTATCCGGCGCAAGTTGGTGCTCCGGAGCAAAGTGCTTTCCCGGAAAGCGCTTTTGCGCCGCTAGGGACTTCATGGTGCATTCAAGTGCACCTTGTATACTCAGAAATATGTACTGTAATTGCCACAAAAGTTGTTCAAAACTGGAATGACTATTTTTTCTTTCTTATTTTCCTTTGTTAAAATACACACTAATGTCTTATCCAATATGCATGCATTGTTATCTAGCATTTTTTAATAATTAGATGTTAAAGTAATCCCCAATACACAAGCATTACTATATAGGCAGATAAAAAAAATCGAATCAAATTGTTTTCTACTTTCAGTTTTGGAACATTTCAATAAGGACCAATACAAATTAAAAATAGACTATGACTCAAAACCATAAGTGTAACTCACAAGGTGGTAAGGTGGTATATAAAGCAATCACAGTTACAGATAATCTTAGTGTTATCCCTGAATGGTTACTTTGGACTGCGTCAATGCATGAGAGGGCCCACCTACCTTACTAAGGCGGCATATATTGCCTTTTACACGGGCCCCTGACGGCTTCTGGGCCCCGATGTGTTGCACGGTCTATATGTACGCCAGTCACAGTTCCTGGCCCATGTCCTGCCCCAGGGGTGACATTTGATCATTCCTTGGAGTCACTACAGCCGCCCTCATGGCTTTTTATGAGTGGCAATCTTCTGACAAGGCCTCACTACTATATTTTAATATTTATCAACTGTATTTTCATTCGGGAGATTGAAAATACAAATGTGGCCAACACTATAATTGAAACTTGACTTTACCTACTTGCGTTAAGACATTTATTAACTGCTGCTTTGCTTTTATCTCTTCCCAGATATTTCAGAACGTGGAACTGCATGTAATGATGATATGGCAGCCAACGAATAGCATGTGTGGCCCATATATTTGAACGAAAGCATGTTAAGTCGAAAGCCACACGTTTGCAGCCATTAAAATCTGTTTAACAGTTGGATGGTTGAAGCTCATACAAACGGACAATGTTCTTTTTCAATGTTCAATTCATATTAATTATATATTCAGTTTTATGTATTAAAAATGTAATTGGCAATACTATTGCATCAGCAAATTGTCGCCAGGTAGAATACAGAGTGGGAGGGGACTGTTGTCCTACCTGTCCAGCTGGTAAGAGTCAAATATCTGAATTAGCTATCTAACTAGCTTACTAAATCAAGTTATAATTGTGTTGAATGCAGCCCACAGATGTCTGAATCAGATTTGCTAACTAACAAATCTGAAAATAAATCAGATTTGTTGCTTTCGATTTGTTTGTATTTTTAGTTCAAACATAGTCAATTGACAAACATGTTCTGTCCAACAGGAATGCACGTTAAGAAGCATTGCACAGAATTCACAAGTACATCATGTGCACCTTGCACAGAAGGTACATTCCAAGATGGCAACAATGGGCGTGAACAATGCTTTTCATGTAAAAATTGTGATGCAGGTATATTTTCACTTTTCAGATTAATGTTTTACAAACGCCTTGATAATATTACACATTTCATGGTTCAATGCCCTGATGGCTCAGTGATATGTACACATGTTGTTAAATAAAACCCTTTCCTCGCAAACACAACCATGAAGGACTGAGTGACAGGGAATGAATGAGAAACATGAGAGTTTAAGATTAATGAGGGTTACCATGTCTGTCCCACCACATGAGGCCTACTCTCCAACTGAATACTCTCCAGCTTTTCCTATTAAGTTATTATTATCAAAGACTTCCTCAGACAACCTTCTCATTCTCTCAGGTTCCTCTGTAACTGTTGTGATTGACAGGTCTCGGCCTTAAGGTGAAGAAGTCATGTACATCAACATCAGATGCTCTGTGTGAGCCCCTGGATGGATATTTCTGTACTGACTCTAACAGAGGTGGATGTATGGCCGCTCAGAGACACCGTCTGAGATGCAGTCCTGGTCAATACATCAGTCAAAGAGGTTGGTGTTCTTTATATACTGTACGTCAACATTAATTATAGCTGTGAAAAAACTAAATGTATAAATACTTATTTGCAACATTTTTTGTCACAAATCTTCACACCACATCTGAGAACGGTCGTGTTTCAATAAAAGATGTATATTCATACAGGAACAGCAGATGAAGACACAGAGTGCCTTCTATGTACTGATGGAACATTCTCAAATGGTACATCGTCATGCCAACCCCACACGATGTAAGTGGAGTTAACTTACTCATCACGATTAATCACAGCATTATCATGGGATTTATCAGATCTTTTTTTTTTATCGATTGACATCACTTCACTTTATATATACAGTACATTAATAGTTTGTTGAGCATTAGGCCTGGGCAATATATCATGTTTATTGGTGTGGTTTTTATTTGATAGTACTTCGAATACATAAAGCAGTCATTATGTTTAATAGTTTACTCCTCTATTTAATCATACAAATGTCATAATTACATATTGTAAAAGTATTATTAATGCTTGACAATATATATAATTGACTATTCAGTCATTTTCTCCAAAGCGGCGTACAGTGAATTCAGACACAGGTAGATACAGGTCATTAGGAGCAGGTAGGGGTTAGGCATCTAGCTCAAGAACCTACCTGTAGGCCTACCGGTAGTGGACATTGGGGATCAAACCCAGTACCTTTGGACGTGTAGTCAAACACCAAGTCTACTATCCTGCCCCCAGCCACTACTCATCCTGAACGTATCCTAAATGTGTGGTTTTGTCCTTCTCATTTCAGATGTGAATCTGTGTTACAACCAGGAACTGATTCAAGTGATTCTGCATGTGGAAAGATTCCTTTAGTGTCGCCCATAATAATAGGAACCATAGTTGTAATATTAATCATAGTCATAGTAGGTAAGTGTTACATTCCATTCCATTAAAATCGAACATGTATCATGGTTACATTAAACTAACATGTATCATGGTTACATTAAACTAACATGTATCATAGTTACATTAAACTAACATGTATCATGGTTACATTAAACTAACATGTATCATGGTTGTGCTGAATGATAGTGACTGCTGTCCTGACATGTTGCTGTATTTATCAAAGACGTGTGAAGGTAAGTGTTATTACTTGTTTGATACAGAACACAATAATATGTGTGAACCTAGCTGGCAGTGGTTAAGTTATTAGATGATGACCTTGAAATTAACCCAATGTTAATATTTTATTCACATTCTATTTTATAGAAAAACGTAATGACCAAAACAGTCCATCAACTTGGTAAGTTGTTATTCCACATGTTTCACTTTGTTCTAGTTCTAGATCATTTATTTATATCCAGTGATTTGCAAGGGTAACTGACATACACCAAGTCAAATGATATTGCTGTGATTAAAAACATTTAAACTAATTGTACCAGAGAGTCAGAGCCTACCTAGCAGAGGGACCAGAGTGGCAGACCTACTGAACAACATCCTCTAGATATTATATTATAGAATGGAGCTATCCATGTATATAAGACACTACTTTCATAGCTGGGGCAATGTGGCCAGCATAACGTCAGCTCAGTGGCGTTTATAACATAGCTCACTGAGTCATCATGACAACACAGAGCAGGGACAAAGGGTAGAAAGACTTTTGTCCTTGTTTGACAACGATAATGGCAGCCGTCTCCCTACACTAATTAAGTCTGTCAAGATGTTCTTCTGTGTAGAGGCTAATCAGAGTGAAAACATGATTATAAAATACAAGTTATAAAAGTGTATTCAATAGCTTTCTCCTCTGGTTGTGTGTGTCTGGTTGTGTGTCTGGTTGTGTCCTGTGGGAAATATGCATTTTTATCAGTTAAATCATGTAATTGAATCAAGTAGTAAAAGTTATGCTATAGCAATATCTATGTATGTAAGTCATAATATTTACTGGTGATTTTTTTTTTTGCTATGCTGTAAGGTTAACATAGAACGATAAGGATTTCTAAACTCATAGAATAGCCAGGCCTTAGAAGGCCCCTTTGTTCTAGCAGTGTGTGAGAGGCTACTCCAGTACAAGGCCGAATAACAACTTCATATGAGGGAGAGTTCCAGTAGCAAAACTGGAATGCGCCCATGATAAGGAATCGGCTGCCTCTGAGGCATCTCCATGCACAGGGGAAAGGTACAGCAGGAGGGGTCAGATCAAAGGAGGCCCCGAAGGAGGAGTAATTAATAGTATAATATGTTTGTGATCATGTGTGAAGCTCAGACTTTACGTGGAGGACCGTCAGGCAGCTAACTCTCACGGACGGAGGGACTGTCGGGCCTGAAGCGTTTTGTCTCTATTCTGCAGAATATATTGATGCATTTGTGTGTAAGCTTTTCAACGGCAAAGAATAAATTCTCTTAAATTTAGTTCACAGTGTGCAGTATCTGATTCAAGCCTCTAG
>OOFG01109551.1:0-12500 GCA_900323295.1 Molva molva
ACTGTGCTTGATTGGCCAGCAAACTCGCCTGACCTGAACCCCATAGAAAATGTATGGGGTATTGTCAAGAGGAAGATGAGAGACACGAGACCCAACAATGCAGACGAGCTGAAGGCCGCCTTCGAAGCAACCTGGGCTTCCATAACACCTCAGCAGTGCCACGGGCTGATGGGCTCCACGCCGCGTTGATGCAGTCATTCATGCAAAAGGAGCCCCAACCAAGTACTGAGCGCATATACAAGAACATGCTTTTCAGAAGGCTGACATTTCCGTATTAAATATCCTTTTTTTACTGGTCTTATGTAATATTCTCATTTTCTGAGATACTGAATTTGGGGTTTTCATGAGCTGTAAACCATAATCATCAAGATTAAAACAAATAAAGGCTATATAATATACTGTATGAGCTTCACTTTTTAAATTGAATTATTGAAATTAATTAACTTTTCCACAATATTCTAATTTATTGAGATGCACCTGTATGTATGTATGTATGTATGTATGTATGTATGTATGTATATATATATTTATATCATGTATATATGTATATATATATATATATATATATATATATATATATATATATATATATAATATATATATATATATATATATATATATATAAAATGTATATATATATATACACATGCATATATAAATCCACACACTCCACACGCATAAATACATACATACGGTTCAGACACACAAGTACCGAGAGATAACCTTGAATCTATTTGCCAACCAAGCAGTGCTATCATGGTACAGTTCTCTGTCCTTCAGGTAAGGTTGTTCATGGACAACAGTCAAGGCCATTGTACCTAAGCACACACACGCATGGGCACACACACACATACACACAGTGTACACATTTTGTGTATTGAAATGTGGCTTCCTAGAGAGAGTCCAACAGTGTAACAGTGTTTACCAAGAGATACCAGACATGAACAGGAGATAGGGGCGGAATTTCAAGCTGTCAACTACTCCTCCATAGGTGACATCATCAACTGTCCTCTGGTTGTGGCCTGAAGAAAAAAAAGTATAAAAACCTGAACCACAGTGACACTTGAAACACATTGGAAATGATAGCGTAGTGTACCGGTTTTACATTTTTGTACCCACCTTTCGCATTTATTTGTAATATGATTAGATGGCAATCACTCCGTCTGTCAACCTTCACATTGATTGATTAATTGATTGAAATATCTGTTACACCTTTCTTTCCAAAATATAATCTAAGTTTAGCAAGGAAACTAACAAACAATTCATCAGTCTTTTGCCGGAACACGTCCCCCAACCCATTTCCATAAAAATGATGCTGAGCATAGCTCTGATCTGGGCAGTCCTAGTGGGATTCTGCTGCCTACTCTGGCTGGCTGTAGGGATACGACGGAGGTAAGACACCTTTTCTGTTTTTCTTGTAGTTACTGCAATGGGATTTTTTCACCCCAGATAATAACGTGTGCAAAAGGGTGAAGTCAATTGAGCAACATCAAAGACATTGTGTTCCTCTACCCAGTAAATGTAGTTTAAGCAGAGTGTTTATTACTGCACCGTAGGTGCAAGCACCTATTGTTATTTTATTTGTGTTATAACATTTTTTTTTAATTATTCACCAATCTGTTGGTGATTAAATAAAACATTTATTATTATTATACTACATTATCGTCCGTCCCTCCACCTATTCAGGCGGACTGAGGCTGTCTGGGGTGGCTGTCAGGTGGTGTGAGAGACATATTGGGAGAGCTCATGCAGGAGATGGAAGGGACTCGGGAGGATGGGCTGGGGCTCAGAAGATAGAGGGGTGGAGATGAAGATGCTGATGCAAAACTCATTAAATAAATGTTTCATAAAGCTGACCGCATTGTACCGAACATAAGCAAAGTTGATTCTTAATTCAGTGTATGTTCTAATTACTATAGTGTGTAGCTTTATAATAACCGGCAATCAGCCTAATGATTGTGTATCATCCTAGTGAAATGCAATAATTTTGCTGTTCTATCTCTCCGCTGTAGTCCCTTTACTGAGAGATAAAGAACAGACAGTAGCATACCAATTCACATGAAAGATAAGAGATGGAACATAGAGTAAATAGGTCTAAATTAATTTGTAGCATTTGCATTTGTCAGTGCCAAGACACACCGGGCCACCACAATTTAAACCCCTTATCTTTATTATAAAAGGACCCATTGAGTCCATCTTGCCCCCCTTGTGATGAACCCCTCCCTCCACCACTGGTCAGAGCCACTGCTTAATGCTACCTTTAGCTTTATCAGTGCTACTAAAAGCATCATCATTAGCAACACTTGGCGTGGTGCTGCTACGGGTGTCTACCGATTTTAGCTGCTTGACAATGAAGTGCAAACATACACATACAGACACTCCCTAAACAACCAACTAAACTAACAAAACATGTGATGCATCGTCACACAAAGCATATATAGGAGAACTGAACGGGAAAATACAAATCGCCAGGGTAGACCAAGTGCGTGTATGTTATTGAATATGTTACATTTTCCACTGCCTACTTTACAGGAATCCTGGAGAACCTCCAGTTGAGAATGGCTTCATTCCCTACTTGGGCTGTGCCCTACAGTTTGGTGCCAACCCACTTCAGTTTCTACGCAGCCGTCAGAAAAAGTATGGCCATATATTCACCTGCAAGATTGCTGGACAGTACTTCCACTTCCTCTGCGACCCTTTCTCCTACCATGCAGTCATTCGTCAGGGCAGACATCTGGATTGGATGAAATTTCACTTTGCTACCTCTGTCAAAGTAAGAGTTACTCTCTCTGTTACAAATCCCAAACTATTTTGTGTTGTATTTAAGTACATAATTACTTAACAAATTACTTTAAGCCTATAACTGTGTATATTTATTGTCAAAAGATAAACTAGTCCATTTACACAGAAATGTATGTCAAATTGTGCTCAATTGGTTCAAACAGTTTTGCATGATCCTGATTCCTGAAGTTTTATAATTTTTTTCTTCAGGCCTTTGGCCATGACAGCTTTGATCCTCGCCATGGCTACACCACAGAAAACCTGCACCAGACCTTTCTGAAGACACTGCAGGGAGAGGCACTGCCCTCCTTGATAGACGCCATGATGGGCCACCTCCAGGATGTCATGCTAGACTCAGACACGGTCAGGCCTTGCGCTGAACGCTGGAAGGTGGATGGCATCTTTGTCTTCTGTTATAAGGTCAGTAATATAGAAGGTATGCAGTCCTACTCATATACCAACATGACTTAGGGCACAGGAGGATGCCACTGGTGTTGGTTTATGATGGATCTTATGTAGGGTTGAATAACGATATAACAGGAGGACTGAAAAGGACTGAAAAGTCATCCATGGAATTTTTATTCTGGTCCACTGTTGACCACCCCCACCCCAGGACAGTATTTTTTGGTTCCATTTAAGTCATGTAAACAACATGCCGGGTTTACCTGGCTGGAAGACATGCTCACAGAATTCAGTTGCCATGGTTTCCGTAGTAAAAAAAGTACTGACATCATTCAGAAGCACTGACACTTTCAGGAAACAGTGACAGCTGCAACTCAAACCACTAGCAGTTGCTAATGGGAAAACATGCATAGTGCAGGTTAAAAGGGATTTCAAAATAGTTCTAATACATACAATACAATACAATTACAATTTTCAGACTTTGGTCAAAAGGATTAATTGATTGAACGATTAGTGTACTTTGTTTGGATGTCATTGTTCATTCTTTTCACTGCCTCCTTAACCCCTTAGGTTATGTTTGAGTCTGGCTATCTGACTCTTTTTGGCAAGGAGTTGGGAAGGGATAAGCCTCAGGCACGGCAGTCTGCTCAGAGGGCCCTGGTGCTCAATGCATTGGAAAATTTCAAGGAGTTTGACAAAATTTTCCCGGCATTAGTGGCCGGTCTGCCCATCCATGTGTTCCAGAGTGCCTACAGTGCCAGAGAGGTCAGTACACATTTTTCCACTCATGCAATTTTCAGCGGTACCTGAGACATGTTTAACACAGTTCAGCACAGGAAACACATCTATAACACCAAATACCACTGTGTGTGGATGTTCCCGACATTCATTATAGTTATTAGTTATTTTACATGTTATTTTACAAGTTACATGTTCACATTGCAGGAATGCACATGTGACATATAAAAAAACATATCTGATCCCCACCTAATTTGAGCAGTCAGGACATAAAGTAAGAAATAAATCTGAATCTGAATCTGAATCTGTAATGGGAACATGTCTGAAGCCTTTCAGTCCTGCCAGTCCTGTGTTGATCATCACTATCTTACTTTTCAGAACCTCGCCAAAACCATGCATGTTGACAACCTGTCCAAGAGAGAAAATGTCTCTGACCTCATCTCAATGAGAATCATCCTCAATGACTCCCTATCAACATTCAATGACATCAGCAAGGCCCGGACACACGTGGCCTTACTATGGGCGTCCCAGGCCAATACCCTGCCTGCCACCTTCTGGAGCCTGTTCTACCTCATCAGGTAACTGGTCCACTTGGGACACCTCTGATCCATCCCATGGCTGGGAAGTTAGCAGTTTGAGACAATATGGGATCGGTGGTTGTAACTCCAGGCAGCCATGGTTCTGTAGTCTCTTTTGATCCTAGATAAATATTGCGTAATACTGTATTAGATACAAATTGATTGTAAATATTAATGGAATAGCTTAAAGAGCCAGTGAACCCAAAACCATTTTCCTTTGCTTTAAACATGGTAATATGCCTTAAAAGATCGTCAACATAGTAATCTATGCCATTTTATCACTGTTAGTAAAATAAGACCGTATTTGAGAGAAAACAGGTGTAAAATCCTACGTTTTTGCCAGTCTCGCAAACAGTCTTTTTGTGACGCCGAAGTGCCTGTTGGTATACTCTTCGATGTGATGACCAAGGGACACAGGCGGCGAGGTGTGTGTGAACGTGTAGAGCTCTGTCTGGCCAGCCGTTGACTGCGGCTTCCGAGAGAGGCTTAGGCTTCCCCACACACCTATATTAATATGCTACGTTGTGTGTGGATGGTGAAGCTCCATCCGAGCAGTGGTTTATTTTGATGTCCACACGAGTGAGGGTTAAGCTTGTCGAATAATTAAGTATAAGGCCATGGTGTGTGGCGGTATATACAACATTGCTCATTATAACGCTCATACACAACATTACTAAAAAAGTATCACAAAGTTTCCGTTGGCCGTAACACGCCCCCCTCCTTCCTAGAACCCTCAGCCCATTTTCTTTTTGATCTCATTGTGTTCGAATTCCTGCTAAAACAGTGGGTTCACTTACACTTTATTATCATCTGCAATCTTGTAGAAAGATGCTTAAACCTTTGTTTCGGTACTAAAGACACTTCAATTGAAAAATGTTTCATGATATAAGTGCACTTCTCTTTCAAGTTTTTATAATTGGCCACAATATTAATGACATGCATTTGTAGGAGTCCAGATGCAATGAAAGCAGCCCGTGAAGAGGTTCAGAGAGTTCTACAGACTACAGGTCAACAGGTCGAACCCAATGGGCCCAGGCTGACCCTCACCAGAGAAGAGCTAGACAACATGCCTGTTTTAGGTACGTTTAGAACACACATAAACGCTGTGCCCCAGACATGCTCCTATGTACACCGAGTGCAGAGACCTTACTTTACCAAACAAATATCTCATGTTTAATACCATTACCAAATATCCCATGTTGAAAAAATATATATATCTTGTTTAATCACATTCCAGACAGTATCATTAAAGAAGCCATGCGTCTATCCAGTGCTTCCATGAACGTCCGCGTTGCGAAGGAGAACTTCCTGCTTCATCTTGACAACCAGGAAGCATATCATATAAGAAAGGACGATGTCATCGCCCTGTACCCACCCATGCTGCACTTTGACCCAGAGATCTTTGAAGACCCCTATGTAAGACTCTGTCATGATGATCATGACAACATCAGACCCATAAGAGTATAAATGAACAATAACAAGATATGGCCACATGTATTTCTAAAACATTATTTGAATACATTTAAATAAAGAAATAAGTGTTAATATCCAATCAACCGTTACTCTGTTTTGCACTCTATAATACAATCTTCGGTCATACTTTGAGTTAACATGCTGTCTTTAGTAGATTTTAATGAAAGTAATAATTACTTTTTTTTTTCATTTGTGCCTCACTGAAGGAGTATAAGTATGACCGGTTCCTGGATGAAGACGGTCAAGAAAAAAACACCTTCTACCGTGGGGGGCGACGACTGCGCTACTTCTACATGCCCTTTGGCTCCGGTGTTACCAAATGCCCAGGTCGCTTCTTTGCCATCCACGAGATCAAGCAGTTTCTGACACTGGCCCTGTCCTACTTTGACATGGAGCTACTGGACCCAGTTGTCAAAGTTCCTCCTCTTGACCAATCACGTGCCGGCCTTGGCATCCTTCAGCCCACCTATGACGTAGACTTCAGGTACAAGCTGAAATCTCACCCATGAGGGGGCTCATGTAACTATATAGAAAACTGCATACCATTGGAGGAGAAGAGCCTCTAATTCTGAATGTGATCCTGGATATTCTCCAGTACCACCGGATTGCATCTCTTCTGCCACTCAACTTTGTATATTACTTCCACATTGTAAATATAGCACCCATAAAAACAAAACAGAAACTTTAACTCCCCTACATTTTTAACTTACACTTGGCAAGTTAACTACATCCAGATGTTGGTCAATGATTTGCACTGTTAAAATGTAAATTAACTCACCACTTCAAGGCATCCAGGCCCTATTTTTCTTACCACATAAACTCTTGTCTAATAACTCATAGTCTTCTACCATTACCATACCTTTCCCCCTCCATATATTATTTAATAGATAGGAATAATAGATAGGAATGAGGTATATTAACATTGCTGGCTCAAGACTCCCCTTCTGTATTGCTGTGGATGCAAATGTTGCCTTAGGAGACAAAAGCATTGCTATGCTATAAGTTAATAAACAAATGCACTATTGGATTGACTAAATGCCTATTCCACCAAGTGCAATTTAAGCCAATCAGAAGGATTCTCTATTCTGTCAGGCAAAGGTCAAGATTTTCTTGCAGCACAAAATACTTTGCCGCTCCTTCAGAGGACTGTGACCTGTGAAGGTTTCTTCAATCTCATCCAGATGGGTTTTCGTTGGCATGTATATACTTTATATTTATAATAATAAAAGCCATTACAGATACCTAGCTGTGTATGAATGAATAGCTGTATATAAATTACCTTATATAAAATATGTATATAAATAAGCTCCTATTTGTATTTGTTGCTGTTAGTGTATGTATCTTTACTGATGATTTCTAGAATTGTGCTTTCAATGCCACTCAGCATGACATAATATTTCCACATAAATGGTCATCAACATATTTTTCATTGTTTGTGACAATGATTGTGAGAGCTTATTTTTATAATCCATTGGTTAGAAAAAAGTTTGAATGAAGAAGGATAGTTTACGAAAGTGTACTAAAGTACTAAAGAATCACTGCACACACATATTTGTTGTTCTTATCTATGGCACTTGATTAGTTAAGCTCCTGATTACAGCACTGTACAAAGGTCTTATTGCATTTAGCACGGATTAAAGATTGTATCCTTCTTACACTAACCATGAGTCATCCATTGTTGTCCATCATTTTGTAACACAAATGTTTCAAGAGGATGAGGATCAATGTATCGGTGGAAAGTATATTGCTCTGTCACTTTGTTGTATGGATCATTGGCTGTCTATGACACCATTGAAAGAGCCTTTTTGCTAAATGATTAGGGATTTTGATGATTAGGTTTCATTATAAAATATATGTCATTGTAATATACACAGTGTGTTGGGTGTTGCATACCAACACGACATTGCCCTCTGCTAGTGACAGGACAAACGTTAAATAAATCAAATTTACAATATATGCTTTTCTGTCGAGTCTTCTTCATTATTTCAAAATCAATCTAATACGTACTGGAAAGCCACATATTCACAAACATATATGCTAACATTAATTTAAAGTACATTCAAGTTTATATTTGGAGAGGATGTAGTCCAAATACAAAAATCAATACAATCTTTTTTGTTTGCACTAGAATTTGAGAAGGAAAACTGTGTTTTTAGATGTTATTAGCAATAACAGCACAGCTTGTATTACACACTATTTTCTTATATGGGATACATAGGGGTTTAAAATTTGTAGCAAAAAGAGAAAGGAATTTTTTTTTTACAATAAACAAATAACATAATAATAAGGGCCTGATGTTTTTTTTTTGCATGTTGGTGATTTTAATGAACCTGTTAACCCTTGAACCCTTCAAGGTCATACAGATTCAGAAAGGTAGAATTCACAGCGCGTGGCTGATTTGTGCTATCTGACGTAAAGGGCAATCCAACAATATTTAACTACTGCAGCTGCAAGAGTTTAAGTGAGTTCAAATGTAGTAACTGACCATATCACTGTCCCCTGGTAACCTCTTGTACAGATGCAAAAGACTGATCACAAACTGAAATAATTAATTCAATTAAGACAGGTTTATTTTGTATGTGAGCAGTGCCCATATTCTGGCCTGCCCTGATTTGCGAATGACAGTATGTGTAAAGAGTGACATTCATACATTAGGATACAATTCTAAAGAGAGATAAAGACATAATTATTTAAACAATTTACATTCCGGGTTAAAACAACAAAAACATGTGTCTGTCCTTTAAGTTACACGTGTTGACACATGTCAAATTTGTTTGTTGAAGCAGGAACCAGGGGAAGCCAAGTTCATATTTAAAACAATGCAAGGATCAGAAATAACTGGAAGCACAGCTGTTCATTAACAAGGAGTCCACTTAACAGTTATCCACGGTAGCCCCAAATTTTCCCTTGTGCTCCTTGTGAACTAAAAATGCAATGATGCAACAAAGTATTACTGGGTATTTTATGAGGACACATGTGTGTGTAGGCTACTTGGGTCACAATTTAGTCAACGGACAAAAAAAAAAGCATTTTTACAGACCCTGTCATCATAATATGTTAAAACTCTTTTTAAGTCTTTTGCATCTTTTGTACCCAAGGTTTTGTTCGAGCATTGTCGATGGACGTGCAACGCTCGGCTGCATTCAAGTCCACACAGCAGTTGTTTCTGTGTTGAAATGACCACCACTGCAAACATTTGTACAAACATTGTAATTTAGCCTTAATGTTAGCTATAACTAAATTTAGTGTAGCCCAGATGCTTTAGAAGTACGATCTTTAACATTAGAACCTGAATTGTAAACATAACTTAGACCCAAACAGGAACAGATATGGGACAAAATTTAAAGTATTGTTGAAATCACAACAGTTGTATTAAAATAACAGAAGAAACACTGATCAAACAAAACCCTGAGACAATGGCAGATAATTATGAACACAGTAAGAACAAAGCAAGAACTGGCTCAAAGCCATATGACTGCCACCTTGTGGCTTAAAATTTACTTTTTATACATAAATTCTGCCTTTCTCTCCTTGAGAGATACACATTTCTCAATGACTATGGATAAAGTCGGGGATGTCTTTGACAAGTTTCTTTTCAATAGAGAGCATAGCCAATGCATTGAGACGATCCTGTGACATTGTGTTCTTGCGGAAGGTCTTGATTCTCTTCAGCATGGAGAAGCACCTCTAAAATTCAGTTGTAGTCATATAAGTTTGTGATGAGGATCTTCAGCAGAGCCACAGTCTGTGAAGGTGTCCTGAAGATTGTTCTCAATGAAAAGATGATACAGAGCCACAGCACCACTGCAGTCCTTGAACTCATAATTTCTGTAGATGAGTGATAGTTCTGTTTTCAGCTTGCTCTTGTTCAGCAGTGGGTAAGCCTCCATGGTGTTGTTTAGTGCTGTCTCGGGGAACTGGCTGTTGTACTGTGAGAACAGCCAGTTCTACTATCAAGGACATATGTGTGAAACATTTTCCAATGTTTAAACAACACTAATCTCAAATTAATCGGATCAATGTATGGAGGACGAATTGTGCCACGGAAATAATTGACCCATTTAAAGATTTTAATAAAGAATGCATCAAACCATTATCAAATATGCTTGATTATGGAGCATTCAATTAAACAGATAAGGGGGAACAAGTACACTTAAAAGAGTACATTTATGGTTGGATTTACAAAATATTTTTTAACTGCTTTTAAAAAAGCCTTTTAGAAATGTTTATTAAACTGCATTGAATGCTAATTATATGAGTCAATTGATGAGGGCTTTTTTAACACTCTTTTAAAAAGACGTTTAAATAATCCCTTTCGTTATTCGTTTTCCATATTCATTTCCTTACACGGGAGCTACACTGAGTATGAAAGCGATGCGCATCGTCGCGCCACATTGCGTCGCGTCACGTTTCCTTACGACCTGCTCCACTTGACACGCCGCTTCCGGAGTAAGAAGAGATATAGAATAAACAACCATGAGTGCTCAGCTTTATATGATTTTTCATTGTTGTGAATGTAAGGTTGTTAACTAGACAGGCCACCATGTGGCGCTGTTTACCGCGATTTGCATATTGTGCCCCTTGTGCGCCAACGTAGTTTGGGTTTGTTCGTGCGCGCGCCTTCTTGTTTTCATGTTTACTCTTTATGAATGCAAGGGACAACTATTGATGACTATTGAAGAATTTCCACTGTTGGGGAATAAATTGCCAAGCGTCTTCCACAATCCCGAACATCTGTGTCCCATGGTCCTTCTCTACCCATCACACCAAAAATTAAACACAACGCAGAGTCCCAGGGTTATAAGGAGGCAGCGGGACATTTGGGTTACATCTTTGGTGCCGTGATTGTGGTGCTCCAAGACTGCAAAGAAACTGACCGACGGCAACATCCCCCACTTTGCTAAGGTATTGAACTGTTTTGCCATTTCTGAGTGGACACCGTGTTGGACCAAGCGACTATCGCCTGTGAAGCTGTGTTGGCAGGATACAAACCTTCTGCAATATATCCTTTAAAGGCTGTTATGAACCTTGGTTTGCTGTTTTCATTTGAGGAATATTTTTTTTTTTCATGGTATCTACGACACGTAAATTGTGATTCTGTGTGAACGTGCTGTGACTGATATTAAGCTATTGTTGTTGGTTTATTTCATTATTATTGCGATAGAGCTGTGTTCTTGATTTAATTGACTTGAAGTTTATTACGGGTTGATACTTGTGTCACACAATTTATATTTTCTCCCTTCCATTCAACATACTACAAACAGCATTTTTTTTCTTACAATAACACATAAATACACTCCAAAAAAAGATTGTGGAGTGTTAATGTAGATTCCCCATCAGAGCCCGAGGGCCCCTCTGCTCTGGCACCAGGTCTCCAACATTCCCCAGTGCCTGAAACAAGCCACGACTATGGCCCTCCAACCCCCCTTTTGAGTCAGGGCGCAACAGCTGACGGGAACACAGTAAACATCACCAATCAGTGAGACCGAAGACTACCAACCAATCCATCAGGTTTGCAAATGCTCCACTACAGTCTCACACTCAAGACCATCAGACCAGCTGGAACCCCACAGATTCAGGAGCAGGCTCACAGCCTACCCCACAACCCCCAATTCTATCACCATATACTGATCACCGTAGTACCCCAGCTCATATGTTCACATCACCAGGCTCACAGCCTACCCCACAACCCCCAATTCTATCACCTTATACCGATCACCGTAGTACTCCAGCTCATATGTACACATCACCAGGCTCTGGAGCCTCAATGCAGGTACCCCCGCTCTGCCTTGACAACAGCCCTGGTGCGAGACCAAGTTACCAGACCAACAGGTCAGATTACAGCCTGTCAAGTGTAACCTCTCTAGTGCCCCAGGCCATGGTCCAGTCACCGATGGTCTCTGCCCCCCTGCCTCAAGCCAGCGTGCGTGATTCCACAACCATGCTGCCACCTCAAAGCTTCTCACGCCCCGGCTTCCCAGAAATGCAAACTGTACAGCAGCCCACTAATCACCCAATTACCCCCCCTTATCCAATCCATGCTGTTCAGCCTAACTCCCTGGACTACACCAGTTATGCATATCCCACCCCTGCACCCCAAGTACCGGTGTCAAGCTTTCAACCGCCCCAAGTAATGAACATTACGAGAACCCCCATGCTGCTGGGCAGACCCTCCAACGGCCAGATTATGGACCTAACCCCCCAATGCATATGTCACAATCTACAGTTCAAATTCCAATGGATGTAACTTATGCAGCTTTTGACCACACAGCTCCTACCCAAGCCTATCTACCAATGTCTGCATCATACCCTCAAGCCAGCATGTATCCCAATGTCTTCCCCCAACCCACACCCTTTCATCCGTCCTCCATCCAACATATGCACCCCAGTCTTTCTGAGCCACTACAAAGACCACCTAGCAGAGCTCTCACCAACCCGAGCCTTCCACCGGCTGCCTATGGTGGCTTCATGCAAACTCACCAGGTGAAAAATGTCCAAGTCTTCACTGGCAATGCAGACAGCAAGGTT
>OOFG01109567.1:0-17108 GCA_900323295.1 Molva molva
TCTTCCGATCTGCCACCCGGGATTTAAGGACCTCCTATTTCCATACCTATTGCTACAGAGACAGTGGGAAGGGCTGTGAAGGGGAAGGACAAGGATTTTGGAGGTTTTTTTTATAAGCGGGTGGGGGTGGGAATGAGGGACAAGGGAGTTATCCTCTTCTGTCTATAGAATTTCCTTCCTTGCGCGCTCCCTCGGAGGCTGCTTGCTGCTTTGATCTTCCCCCCTCTCTCTCGCTCTCTCTCTCACACTCTGTCTCTCTCTCACCCCCTCCCCTTTTCCTCCTCTTAACAACCGCTAACGTCATCGCCCCCCCTCCACCCCAGTGCTGGACGTGAGGTTTTGTCTGGAAGGCTGCGGCCTTCATAGGGCTTACGTACGTCGCAGGAGCAACAAGCGAACCGCGTCCGCAAGAGAAAGAAAGGACAAAATAGCAACGCTCCATTATAAAGCTGCTCGTAGGTCCCGAGTAAATAGTAGCCTAATACGCCTTATAATAATAATAGCAATAATTATATCAATAATAATCTGTAAACAACGCAATATGGAACACCAGCTGCTGTGTTGCGAAGTGGATACTATAAGGAGAGCTTACCAAGATGTCAACTTGCTAAACGACCGCGTTTTACAAACTATGCTGAAAGCAGAGGAAAACTATTTACCGTCTCCAAACTACTTTAAGTGTGTTCAAAAAGAAATAGTTCCGAAGATGAGGAAGATAGTCGCGACGTGGATGTTAGAGGTATTGAAATGGTTTCTTCTCTCTGGTGGTGGCTGAACGCGTGTTTCATTTTCTATTTGTGGTTTAAATCATTGACTTGGACCTCGGGTGTTTAACTTTGTATAACGTGGCGTTTGTTCGGTAGATTTTGGCCTACATATAATTACAATGTGTCATTGTTATAGCCTATAAACGTTCTTAAAAGTGTCTGCTGCTGGGTGGTCTCTTTGAAGAGCCTTTGGCAATAGCTGTAGGCTACTATAGGTGACGTTGATTTTCACGAAAGTTACAACGTGTATTTTATCATTGGTTCACTTCATCCCCTAGAAAACAACTTGATTCGATCACATTGGCGGGGAAAAAAACAAATTAACAGCAATGTACACGTATGCAGTCTGGCTCGTGCCAGTACTCCGCGCCATCTTTGTTGTTGAGAAAGTGGGATTTTAATATAAAAAGAAAACCCCAATCATGAATAATATGACAGTAGCACGAGGCACTTCCTAAGACTTGTCACTAAGTCTAGCGATGAGTGTAGTCTTCAAACCGTACAACATTTCGCTTGTATGATGTGGTAGAAGTGTGTCATGTTGTCTTCAAGACCACCTTTTCTTTTAGGATTGCAGATAAAATACACTCACGTTTGATTACTTGCAGACGTTTTTAATAGTCGGATTTGATGCCTGAATAGTTTGTGAACATTAACATGTACTTTGAAAGGGAATTTTACAAGCCCATATATTTTTCATTAATTTTTAAAGTAGCGGGTCAGAGACCCAGAGAGAACTGTCGCATGCTTTTCGTGAAACGACACGAGTTGGAAAAATGAATTATTTTAAATTAGTTTTTTAATCCACTCGACGCAATATACAATAATCCGATACAACACTTAATGCACGTTATTATCGTGATGATTGGGGATCTTTAGACATTTTTTTAAATTTATAATATTTTTTTGAAAACATGACGAAGTTCAAAATCAAGAGGGGTTCTTGCATTGACGCCACCTTTGTGTCTCTTTATGAACTGAACAAAACAGCAACCCAATCATCTGTTTTTGTGTAGAGAAATGTATCGCAGAGCTTTTATTAACATTTTTAACAACACAAGTAAAGCTGGAGCAGGAGATACATTGTCTGAAATGGTATACATTACTGCACGTGAATGTAAGATCGTGTAGGCTATACTATAAGCCTATGACCTAATGTGCTACAGATGAAAATGGAAAATGTTAAAATGTTGTTTTTTCTTTCGCATTTACAGGTTTGCGAAGAACAGAAATGTGAGGAAGAGGTTTTTCCACTGGCTATGAACTTTTTGGATAGATTTTTATCTGTGGAGGCAACCCGGAAAACAAGACTTCAGCTGCTGGGTGCTGCTTGTATGTTCCTAGCATCGAAGATGAAGGAAACTGTCCCCTTAACGGCAGAGAAACTCTGTATCTACACCGACAATTCCATTCAGCCTGGAGAACTATTGGTAATTTAATTAAGAATGTGAATGTTAAATAACACTTAAAGCCGTATGGCCAATATGTGTGTGTGCGTGTGTGTAAGAGAGAGAAAGCCTCCACCAGTTTTCTGAGTAGCTGCTTGCTTGTGACTTTTACATTGGGAGGCCTCATGTCATGAATGGCCTCGGTGAGGAGGAAAAAAATAATTGTGCGACAGCGACCCCAGCTGGCTAGGAACCTAATTGCAGATTCGTGCTCGTGCACAAGTGTACACAGACACACGTGTGCGCACGCTGGCCTAGGTGCGCACGCAACTTTGGGTTGGTACACTTGTTAAATGAGTTCCAGCCCAGAAGTAATTGTTTTTTGTCTTCCCTGCAGCAAATGGAAGTCCTGGTTCTTAGCAAGCTGAAGTGGGATCTGGCATCTGTTACACCTCACGACTTCATCGAACACTTCTTATCCAAGTTGAACATTCACCATAACACCAAACAGATCCTGAGGAAGCATGCGCAGACCTTTGTGGCGCTCTGTGCTACAGGTATGAGTTGTAGGCATTTCATTTTCTTCTTTCTTGATCAGAGTTAATCCTAAGTCAGATAGACACATGAAATCATACAACTCCCTTTTGGTGCCCCTCCAGATGTCAACTTCATTGCCAGCCCATCGTCCATGGTGGCTGCAGGCAGTGTGGTGGCGGCCATGCAGGGTTTATACCTAAAGAGTCAAGACAGCTCTCTGTCCGCGCACAACCTCACCAACTTCCTCTCTCAAATTATCCGAAGTGACCCGGTATGTCACACAGGCCCCATTCATGCTTACAATTTTCAAATAGCATACATTCTTACACATTTGTATACAAACAAACACAGGGCTCTTTATATTTTGGTAAACAAAGCACAATGATTTAATTGAACACCTTGATTTAGTTTGCCCTCCACTTATATGCAACCGTTGCACCGATTATTCATTTGACTCACAGCTTTGCTTCCTCCTGGACTCCTGCAGGACTGTCTGAGATCCTGCCAGGAACAGATCGAGGCCCTCCTTGAATCCAGTCTTCGCAAGGCACAGCAGTACAGTGTCTCCACGGAAACCAAACATGCTGAGGAGGAAGTGGATCTGTCATGCACACCTACTGATGTCAGAGATATCAATATCTGACTGTCCAATAGAGATGTGAAGTGAAGGAGAAGTATGGACGATCCTTCTGAGTAGACAAACCAGTGGACTGAGGGGGGGAAGGGGGGAGGAGGGGTGAGAAGGTTGCCTCACCTAATGCAGAGTAAACACCTGTATGGCCCAACCATGCCCCAGCCCCGGCTGTGTTGCCCCACATGCTTGAACTCAAACTTTTTTCATAGGCTTGTGGTTATCTGGGCCTCCCACTGTGTCACACCCGACTGTTGGCCCATTGTCTATTCGGCCCACCAACGTGAGAATAACGGGCATTTTTAAGGTTTTCCACAAAGAGGCATTCCTGTCTATTAGTCTAGCACACTGTCTGGGGCCAAAAAGTGCCATGAGCACTGTAAAAAAGACAGAAAAACATAGACGAGACAAAGATTTGCCGAAGCGCACGCCACATGAAAATGTGTTTGCTGGCTTCCATATACAAGTTAATACTAGGAATCTTAAAGTGAAAGCAAATTCAATGTGCCTACTAAGAACGTGCAAAGACAACAAGTGGGCCAATGTAGTCTGTCCTTAGATTTAAAAAGGTATCTGACTTCATTATTTTTGAATTATTGCTGAAATGCTTAGCACCTAGTCCGCTAGTGTCCTGTCTAAGCTCCTCCCTCCAACTCTTGTCTCTTGCTTTATAGACTTTCATTCATAATTTTGCATGTGTGTTTAGTCACTTTACTGTACATCATGATAGACCTATTATGCTTTTATATCCCCACTCCAGTTGTATGCCTCTTCCCTCTAAATTCATGCTGGTCATTTAAATTAAGCAAGTCTGTTTTTTGTGAAATGCTCTGTTTTAATGGTATCTACGGATTGCTTGCTAAGGTTAGTGCAACTTTCTTAACTTAACAATTTTGCAATTATACAATTATAATTTTTTTTACTGATTTTGTTGGTGTGTTTGGTTATTCCGCTGTCTGATTTGATAGTTTAATTCATGTGCAAGTGTGGCAAAGCAATCCACAACCAATTATTCTTCTTGATGTTTATTTTGTTTTATGTAATTAGTCTTTACTTTGTAATACCATTCCAGTTTATTTTTCTGTAAAAAAACAAAACAAAAAAACAAGCACTTTCGGTCAGCCCTGCTGACTTTTTTATTTTAATTTTCACATTAATTAATGTGAGCAGATGTTAAGCTATGGTGCCCAGAGTCAGATACAGAACAGGGTGTCCTTCATGCAGAAACAGAGCTCTGTGATAAGTTAGCCTGTTTTGAAATAACTAAATATTTT
Organism: Molva molva; assembly: GCA_900323295.1. Lineage (NCBI taxonomy): Eukaryota > Metazoa > Chordata > Actinopteri > Gadiformes > Lotidae > Molva > Molva molva. Next base: position 4,598 of record OOFG01109567.1, read on the forward strand.
GGAAGAATCAAGGATGACAATGCACAAGGACAAACTAACACCTTCTCAGTCTTAAACAATTCATAGATTTGTGCAGCTGCTGCCCAATTAAAATGTCCTAAATTTCATCTCAAACCACAATACATTTTAGAATATGGTAAGGACTATGTGTAGACTAAGGAGATTATTTTGCACAAACTGAAACGTGGGCTGTTGTGCGCGCCTTGCCCTAAAGGAGAAGGGAAGAGCAACGACAAGAGAGGGAAACAGGCTGGACAGCATGGCCTGTATTCACACTGTACAGTGGAATTAGGTTTCTGATTGTGTGTTTAGGATGGAGAAAGGGAGGAAAGCACTCCTTGAATTCCGCTGCTATGGAAAATAAATCCCACCGTGTATGATGATGGAAGAAAAAAAAGAAAAATGCTTTTTTCCTATGTTTTGCTGCTATTTCTTTTTTGTTTTTATACACACAATGTCAATATCCTATCATGATGGGTTTGGATTTTCAAATAGAAAATGTTATTGACATCTTGTCTGTTGTTTCTAGGTCGATTCTATGATCGTTGTCATTATTGTTTTGTTCATATTAATTAAGTTGTTGTACTATTACAAAATGAAAAAAGGAAAATTGAAACAAAGGCTTTGATCCACAATACCTCATGCAACCCTCAATATGTCTCTTTAATGTTTTTTATTCTATTGTTCGTGTCAGTCGAGTGTCTCGACTCAGGGGCACAGATAGATACTTTTGCCCTATCAGAAACATTAGTTACCAGTAACTCTGCTGAGTATTAAGCTGTCTCTGTAATAGAGACTTTATATCCCTTGCTACAGGCCCATGGAGGCCACTCCTTCCCTTTTACCGTTGTTATATTTATAAAGAAAAGCTTTTCCCCCTCCAGGTTTAAACTGTCAATGAGTTGAATTTGAGAGTAATGTTGTGCTTGGTAAGCCATAGACATCTTTTTTTTTTTTTTACAAATCATTCCACACAGCTCATTTCTACCAGTTGTCCTATTGGTCATCGAGAGGCAAAACATTATTGTATTTGTGTTGACTGCACAATAAAGAAATTAAAATAAATGGCCTGCAAGGTTGGCAGTTTTCTTTTTTTATTTCCATGGAACACAGACCATAGGTGTGGCATTCTACTGAGCCGTCATGGAGATCCCATATTTCCCAGGATGTTAACTTCAGATATGGTATGACACATAGATAAAAACAGATATGGTATGACACATAGATAAAAACAGATATGGTATGACACATAGATAAAAACACGATTGCCAGTGACTTAAGCTTGGGTTTTGGTTGATTCTGTCACAGAAGGATTCAAATTTAAAGAACAAACACACACTAGAAACAAGATAAAAGAAAATAAGTTATCAGTGTGTGTGTGTGTGTCTCTCCTGCAGAAACAGCACGTCACCCTGAAGAATGTGCAGGAAAGACACAAAGGGGAGTATAAGAAAACCCGGAATAAACAAACATCTGCGTTTCATCTATCAGAAGTCAAGTATCTCCCTGGCTATTATCTGAAACCACCATAGACAATACAATTGTTCATGTCATGATTTGGATTGTACAGCTAATGATTTACAAGGGGTTCAGTTGTGTTAATGTGTTTGTGAGAACAGTACTCATTGATTTGTGACGCAAAGAATGTCTTTGATGCGGTGTCCATGTGTAGCAGAGGCATGAAACTCTAATCCTTTCCCGCACGCCTTGCCAACCCCAACACAACTAGAACCAGACAGACACACGCACACTAGCCTGTCCATCAATCAACCAATCAATCGATACCCCGGGTTCACTAATCTAACTTCACAAGTAATTATGGGTGTGGTTATTATTCTTCCACCCCCGATTAATCATTTTACAAAAGGACAGTCCTGGTTTTCCCAATTTAGTACATTTTATTATGCTTTACAGAAGTCTTCCTTATCTGTAAGTGAAAATATATATTTAACCAGACAACAATGGGTTTTGTTACAGCTATCCATGCTGTGCCACTGCAGTGAAAAGGAAAACACTTCCTACCATTTGTTTATCTATGTAGGCATAGGCCTGGGTTTTGATGTTGTTCCATGACATTAGACTACTCCATTGTAAATAGTGTTACTAGGTAGATAAACATTTCTTAACCAAAAAAGGGGACGATTAGACCTACTTCCTCCCCAAATTCTCCCTGGTGGTCAGCAGGGTTAGGCAGATGATTAATCCTAAAGATCCAACCAATTACTGTATGAATAATACTTATAACACTACTCTATCACTACCTAGCACATTGTTTTTTATTAAGTGTGGGTGTTGAACATAATATAAAATCATCACATTCACTTATATCCTGTGATTTCTCAGTGGAGTTGAAGGCTTGTTCTGTGGCTGCATGGGTCAGGGGCCCGTAGGGGGTTGGAGCGGTACAGGGGCTGAAAGAGGGGGGGTGGAATTCTAAGCCACCATTTTGTTCCGAGGGCCTTTTCTTCTTGGGAAGGCTTGCCGAGCTGCATTTGTCACATCGTCTTTTCATGTCACCACTCACCACCTGCTCTCTAAATTCCTAAACATTCTCTGCAAAAATGCTTTCATTCCCCCCTCTTTTTCTTCCCCTTTTAGGGACTCTGCAATCTTCTGCCATTGGCTTGTTTATGAAGTGTAATACAGTTCCTAGAAGACTAAGAAAATGTAGAAGTACTTGAGAGGCACAATGTTTGTGCCGTCCTAAACTGTATTGACACAATACAGTGGCATGGCAAAAAAATATTGATATTATAATACAACACTATATCAAAGTACATCTGTTCTCATAATGTTTAAAAGGATTACGCAATATCTCAAATAATGACAGGAATTTGATTAGTCAATTATTAAGTACATTCTGGCCACCATGATACCACAAGTTAATATATGTTGGACTTTAAGGCTACAAGTCAATATATCAAAACATATAGAGCTGCTCTCTCCTATACAACTGGAACTCTGCTTACTCCAGCACTTCTCCAGTAGCCTCATTTTCCATCATGGCCTCGTTTTGTGTGCGAGGGCCAGGCAGCATGCACACACCATGATAACCACAAAAGGATTCACAACATGCCGGTATCCAAGGACATAGTTGCCTTAGAGTGAGAACTAACCCGAGTGTGACACAAAGAGCAACAAGAGAGAGAACAAAGTTAGGCATCTACTGCTGGAACATGTTGGTATGAAGTTGAGAGGTTAGAGCCTCAATATGCATACGGTTGGAGTGGTTACAGGTTCTGGATCACAAAATACCTTTTCATTTTAAGATGTTTTCAATTCTGTCTTTATTGATATTTGTCGAATATATGACCAACTTAAGTAAAAACAAAATCAATAAAAAATGTCCTCACAGAAAGTATTGTTTTAGCCATAAGGCCCTACTGGGCTACGGAGTACAAACCCAACCTTGAAAAGTATCTCGCTCCGCATACAGACTAGTATGAAAAAACACGCCCTTGAATAAAGGTATATACATTTCACACAGTTAAACCTATCATAATTCCATTATAGGCTTGACATAGGACCCAACTAAATGACTGCCACCTCTAGGCACTCCAACTGCAACCCATCACTCCTTCTCGTAAAGAGAATATATCTGGCGTCCATTTGCACTTTGAACTCTAGGACCAGTGGACTTCTTTCAGAAGGACATTTGGCTGGAGCCCCGTGTGTAGTCACTAAAGTCTGTTGGAACACTCATCACGGAGCACACCTGTGGAAAGATGTTGAGGAGTGGAGGGATTTTTGGTGTTGGGGAGTTAAAATCGAGTTCTTTCTGTTTATTTCTTGTTTAAAGTTTAATGACGAGATAAAGAGTCATTATCAAGACAAAACAGGCACAAAAATATTATACCAACACCATTACCTTTCCGTAATATGGGATGTTACGGTAGTACAGATATTCCCCATTATATTGGTACTACCAGCTATACAATTGTGTTTAAAAAATAACATTTATTTACATAAACTTGGAATGGACAAAGCTTGATTGCTTACCTGTCTAAACTTTGTGCGGATCTTCTGCATGTCCTCCAGCAAGCCTTCAGATTGGGGGTTATCGTATTGAAAGACCTGGATCATCGTCATTAGGGCTTCAACACACTTCATGTGCTTCCTGAGAAAACGCATTTGCACAGATCAGGCAAAGTACTTTTTTTTATATATATAAATAAATGAAAATAAATAAATAAAAGACTCCACACACTCAATCAGACTGGGAAAAAGAGGCGGGGGAATAATCTCTTCAAACCCTCTTGACAGCAGAGATGTCTTTAGGTGTCTTCTCCTCATTTGAATACAATGCTACTCATCGATTATTACAACTACCTGTGCTTACAATTACTATCTACAGACAACCAAACAGTGTGCACATCTCTATTGTTTGGACTAATTATGAATAAATACAAAATGTATTCCTCGCATTTGTAATAGGAAGATAACTCTTAGAATGCAAAACAATAGAGCAACCTTTTTCTGCCTGCACACCAGTCTATGCCCGATGAGTATGTTATATATTGCTTTAAGGAATCTTTCATTTCATACCTAGACTTGGCATCCATTTTATTTTGGAGGAGACATTTCCATGTAAGAGCAAACCCATAATAGAAGGAGACCTGTCAGAAACGAAAAAAACAAAAGTTTTTATTTATTTTTATTGATCTGAGACAGGAAATTCACTATTGAAATATAATGTCAGTCATTTAATTTCTAAGTAATTCATTATTAAATTAAAGTAAGAATTAAATAAAGTGTGTGTACAGACATTTATATCTTGTAATTGGAACTCTTTTTCTGCTACTGCAACTTTTTTTATTGTATGTACTAAATGTACATTTTGTTAACATACATTTCCTACATGACCAAAGGCTAGTCGTCGATACAGCCAACACAATCAACTATGGCCCATTTGGACTCGACAAATAAGGACCTCTTCATAACTCGTAACTGCGTTAACTTTGAAGTTGAAAACTGTGTTAATGGTTGGTAAGGTTGACTGTTGATGATCTGGGACTACCACGTCCTTTTCGTGATCGGAGTTATGTCAATGACTAGCCAAAACATCCCCAAAGCACTTCCATTGTAGTGCATTGTAGTGTAGGATACTGGTGTAGGCTATTCTTGGTTTGCAAGATATAGGCTGGATTCCGGAAGTCTGTATCATGATTCACCTCAAACTTCCTGCTAAATTGTCAGATGTTTTCATCTATCTCCATTGTAGCCTACCCACTGTCCCTACATATATTGTGGATAGTATTAAACCTCATTTGTCTCTCTCCCTATGAAATAGTCAAGTAATATTCTCTATTTTTGCAAATCATTTTTAAACCAAGAAAATATAAAAACTAAATAGGTAGGTAAATAAAATAAAAATAAATAAAACGTGCAAGACTGAAGCAAAATTGAATTGGAAGAAATTATGATTAATCATGTTTTTAAAAGTAGCAGCCAACTCCCCACCAAGAGTTGTGTACATTTTGAGCCCTTACAATGATGTCAGACCAGCACGATTATGTCCTCGGTATTGAGTCGGTCCCGACTCCCAATTTCACATTGCTCCTTTATCGCCATACTGCTGGTGTTTAAGATCAAGCCTAAACTCGAGCATTCAGAAAAGGTATCGAAACGGACCCGTAGTGAGATATACCCACATATATGAAAGAAGAGCTAATAAAAATACTTGGACGGCAGCCCGTATATAGCTATATTGAGATCTTTTTGTCGAACAGCGCCATCTATTGCCCTGAATGTTACATTTTGCTTCCGTATCAAATTATTTTGTCATTTTGTAATGCGCGGCCGCATGCGTCCAAAAACAAGGATTAAGTGTTAGCATTAGGACTAAATAAATAAATGTTTTTTAACGAGATTCAATTGAGAAACTAACATCGGCCTATAGACTTACCTCAGCAGAAACCCTTGCCCCGTGTGACGCTCCATGTGTTTTTCCCTCCAGCATCCCTTGTCGTGTCCCCTCATCAAACCCCTCACGGTAACCCTCCGCCTGAAACCTTAAAGACATGTTTTTCATGTGCTACGTCATGACCATGACAACAAAATCCACACGTGAATTGTGAACGTTTATCCATCTCTGAATAATGATGTCATCGTGGAATCAACGCTCAGCTCACTTGGCTCAAGCGTTTCAATAGCTGTCAGACTACCTGTTATCTGCAAGGAAGATGCGATCGAAAGAATCTCCTGATGTAAGAGCCATCTTTTCAAGCTTGTTTTTCCAAAATACGTAAGTGACGGGGTTACGGCATGGATGTATAACTAACAAGCGAAATACTTTTTCTTCTTTAGTACTTGGTCTTCTTCCGTTATTTATTTGTGGCAGTCAAAACGTTGTATTTGCATTACCGCCACCCTCTGGACGGGATGTTGGTCTATAAATATCATTCATCTCGACCATAGACTGTAGGCCTACAATGTTTGAATTTAAACTGTAGGTTAATGAAACCCCTGGGTTTGACGTTTTCTCTTGACCGCTTGGTATTGTTTATTTCACTTAGGCTAAAGACCAAAAAGACCTACATCAGACTGAAATAAACCAACTACAGCAAAGGAAAAACATTGATCTGGTGTAGGACTTTGTTGTATCCAGATGGGATTCAACCAGGTGATTTCAGGAGTGCTCAGGTATTAGGTATTGAGTCCCAACTCAACTCTACTAACAATAAGAAAAAAAAGAGAATAATTTAGTCCTGGACAGATCATGGGCCACAGAGGGAACATGCAAATATTAAACCATCCTTGCCAAAACAATTTATACAAAATAATCTCTGGAGTTCTGAAAATCTGCTTTAAAAGAAATTGCATACATGTCAAGCAAATTAGTTTCACAAAAAAAACATAACTTGACAATAACAAATATTAGATTGCCACGCAGTTTCCCTTGAGTTGGTATATTAAATTATGCTATTTCAGGATGCACCTCACAGCTCATCATGATAATTCCCAACGAAACCCTAAAACATCATAGCCTTTATCTAGGGATGCATAATTGACCAGAGAGGAATTTACTCATTAAGCTTGATGGTTACTTCCGATAGCCAGAATCCAATAGCTACTCTGTGTCATGTTGTACATGATAAAGTTGTAATCTCCTCCATACTATTTGCAAGTTAAAGACACTACTTAGAGTAATTTGCAATCAGCTTGCTGGTGACAAGTAGACCATTTTTACAGAGTTGTCATTGTCGGACAAACAAAGGTGTCACTCATAACACTAGTTATGGGTCTGCTCCTTTCATGTACCAGGGCACGGGTAGTAGACGTATCTTCACTAGTTGAGTCTACTACCCGTGCCCTGGTGCATAAACAGAGCAGCATAATTAGTGTTATGAGCATCATTCATCATTTTGATAAGATCACTATCTGGACTGATTGATGTAGTATAATTTTTTTCAGAATGTCTTCACTTCATTTGAAAATGTTTAAATCAAGACATAACAAAGGGAAAATGGATAGCTTCATTGCAATTTCCAGGACTGATAGAACGATGACAAATTCAGGGTTGTGGTAAACATGAGTGGAAAACAATACAATTTCCGCCACTAGGTGGAAGCACTAATGCTAAAGTTTGCGACAGCTAGCGTCAAAGGGGCCCTGCTCAGGTTGGAAAGGTTGTGTTTAAATCCTTTTGTTTAATGATGTTAAAGGACCTAGAGAGGGAGTCATCTATTGCAAACCATTTAAACACATGCTATTGCATGCGTACAATGTTATTAGCTGATAGGGTAACCCGCAGCGTCACAGCATTGATGCAACACCTGTCCTTATTGAAACTGAATTGGAGGGGCGTTTACAGGGCAGCCCCGGCCAAGGAAAATAACCTGAAAGTATTTTTTAGAGGCCGGGTCAGGGGGTTTGGTTGTCTTTTATATTTTTTACACAACTTGCACTATGGCTGCAATGAGTACAACTTCGGTCCATATTCAGTTATATCGATGTACATGCATTTCAACATACAACATACAAATGTATATTGTTGTTCAACATACAAATGTATATTAAAATAAAAAAGAATATACAAAGCCTATATAACATGTATTATATAGTATTAACATATTATGCATATAATATGTTAGGTGAGGCAAGACCAATAATAAAAAATACACATGTGCTGGGAAAGATTAATGTTTATCTGAAAACAAACTGTCTCCCAGCCACAATTACGCAATAATTTACATAGTAAAGATAGATTTAAATATATACAACAACAAATCCTATTTGGGTTATGTTTTGCATAAACCTGTAGTATCAGGAGTGATGTCATTTGTATTTCAAGTCATTTGTTGCCAACAGATGGTGTACCGTCCACACTGCACACTGGTTTTCTGGTCGTCTTCCCCTCCATTCTTAACGTATGGACGATGGAACTGTAGATTCAGCAGGTATTATTTTACACTCTGTAGCACCAGGCTTTCCATCTCACGCCGGTATTGTGCGCCTGAGAATTGGGCCAAATATTATAGCGTCCAGCCTTGCAATTCTCGTTTGCACATAACATGCCAAGAGGAGTGGCAAGGTGCTGGGCTGGACCTTTGGATTTAGGAGTTCTCAACATCATTTAATGATTTTCCCACCTGGGACATCCTTATATGTCTCATCTCCTCTGGAAACTAGGGCTGTGGATGAGCTGGGAGACATCACCAAAGGGGTCCATATTGTCCACCGATTCTTGCACCGGCCGGTTCCTGAGCTCCGCACTACTTTCTGCTCCCAGTGCCAAGGCACTTATCATGGGGAGGAACTGGGCATGGACCGGCATGTTCCTCTCTCGGCTCTGCTGACTTTGCCTGGGCCCCCCCAGGCTGACCAGGGTGTGGTGCTTGTCAGAGATGTAGATGTTGTAACCGTCTGGAAGTATCTGCTCTCGGAAGGTGCAGTCATCCCTGATAAAGACGAGCTGCGCAGACAGAAGGATGTTGATGTTTTATATGAATATCCTTCTGAATTACATTTCCTCCACATACCTCTGTTAACATCCATTGGATTTTCTGCATTTTATTTTATATATATATACAACTATATATATGAATATATATAGTATATTGAAAACTGAAATAGTTTTCAATATCATTGATACATTTATTATCAACATTTATTCTAGTATAAATGTCACGGATACTAAAAATTGTGTCCGTTGGTCTGATAGATAATTGATAAAAACACCCATTAATCGAAGGTGTTTGTAATCTTGCGGAAGCTCTTCAGCAACTGTTTACATTGGCGGCCATAGAGTCAACCCGGGGCCAAGGTTGTGGTTGCTGCATGCTGAATTCTTCCATTCAGCTTTTTTAACTTAGCAAACACATTATATCGTGCATCACATTGGACAAAGGTTGGTGAACCAATTGCCAAACTAACAATATGACTGAAGGCAAGTTACATTACATTTTTTATTGTTATTGGAAGTATGGGAAAAACACACGTTGGAGCAATTCAAATACTTTGTTTAAAAATGAATTGGTTAGATATAGCAGGAAACCTCAACAATTGTTTCCCAGGTGTTAAATTCATGCTAACAGTATTTGGACCAGAGTTAATACTGCTCAATATACTTCATATTATTAGGATATTGCCTACATAAGATAGTAATATGTAGGCCTAACAAAAATATGTGAATGATTGCATTGATATACAACATTTGATTAAGAATTGTTAACTGAACAGAAGACATCAGTTGTTTAGATAGAGATTTCACAGCCACATTCTCGTACTAGGCTACTTACCGATGAATACAATCTTCCATTCCCGACGATACAAAGAAACTGAGAAGCAGCTATACCTTTGATGACAACACATCCTCTTTCTACTGGTCGAATCTCCATAAGGCCTGTAAAGACATACAATCATTATAATCTGCAGGAAGAAACACCATGCAGGAGTATTTATTAGCATGTCATGTTGTGTTTGTGCCGATACCAAATTAATAACCTACATGAAATTAAAAATATACTGATATGTGCTTACGGACTGAGCTACCACTAATATGTGAATAGGCTATTCGCACCTAAATAATGAGTTACTTACTGTTGGGCGTCTGTTCTGTAGAGCCGTGTACCTTGCCATCTCCACTGATCAACAAGTGAAGGCCGTGTCTTGCTGCGTAGAGATGCCTCAATCGAACCACCTGGCCCCAGCCGTTTGCTAAATAGGGCCCCTCGTCCGACAGGGGCATGCAAACAACTCCGACAGTGAACAGGACATGAGCGAAAGATACAGCAACAGATACTACAAATGACATAGTGCGACAAAATGTTTTATTATTAAATTAGTAAAGAGCCCCCTGCGCAGCTTTAATGGTGCCGTTCTAAAGTGTGGCGAACTGGCCGTGCTGCTATCATAGGTGGACCTGACTGCTGTAAAATAACCTCCCATGTTCTTTTAAATATGCCCCTTATCAGCTGACGCGATAGCTGTCTTCCCAATGCGAGTTCTGAGAATCGTACTTAAACACACCCCTGGTTGGCATCCTACAAAATCATACATTTCTATTGGTTCTCTTGCTTTGTTGACTTCAGGGAAGCTCTAGGTTGCAGACGGATTCGCATAATCACCAACCCGAATGGACATATTTCCGTCATAAATATCGAATTAAGTATTAATAATAATAATTTGTCAGTCAGGGACATCGGCTGTCACAGTGGAGAGGTGAGGAGTGAAACTGTCCAATTAGAGACGATGGGCTAATATGCTCATAATTATCAGGTTGGCTACAAATAATAAGCAATAATGTGCCTAATATTTAAATTACTATTATTATTATTATTATTATTATTAGATTATATAAAGTAGAAAATATGTGATAATAATAAAATAAAAATACATACAAACATAAATAATAATAATAATAATAATAATAATAATAGTAATAATGCTTAGTTATTAGGGAAAAAAAAGTACTTTGTGTGTCGATTTATTCGCCATATCTTTAAATGTAGGCTAGGTTTGTATAGGCGTACTCTGTTCAAATATTGTTTAATTTGAACTAAGTAGGCTACTACCAATCGCTTAATGGAAGAAGCGTCTGGCAGAACCGCAATTCTGTATAATAAGCGCTGCTTGGCAGCGGGCCTAGGTCATCTGGTAAAAATAACACGCTTTCTAGGTTTCCGTTGCACGATGTGCTTTTGTGAATCGACTCTACCGGGCCCTAATCAAGTTAAACAGTAATAGACCATTGATGAAAATGAAACTCTCTGCTCTGATTCCACAATACGATCGTTGGCTCTCATTCAGTTGTCTTTTTTTTTTACATGTATGGCGACTAATTCAAATCGAGTTGTGCGTATGGAAATTGAGTTTGTCCCTTTCTAATTCCAAACCATTACTTTCTCAACGCATTGAGCAGTTATTTGTGAGATTGTCGCGAGATGGCGCCACCAGATGGGTAAAATGAGCGCAAGACATTTGGAATGTTGCAGCGGAATCGCGTATCATAGTCTAAATCAGATGACATGATCCTTTTATTTAGTGATGCCGATTTTTTTTGTTTTTTTGTTTTTTTCAGCGAGTTGTTGTTTTTGATATGTTTGTTTGTTGTGTTTATATTATGATAGGCTATATTATTTTACATAATTGTTTCTTTAGCAGTGCACTACCGACTGGTTATGTTCTGATAGTTGTGGTGGAAACTCTTTGAACTGTATTGACAACGCAACTCAGAATAAACTTAAAGAGTTTATTATAATAAAGGGTAAAAATAGTATAAAATAAATGTAGTCTCTGCAGATGAGGCCACAAAACACGACAAGCATACAAAGGCTGAAGCGCTGTAGTGTGCCTCAAACAGTGGGCACACTCCAGTGTTAAAGCAGGGAAACGACCTTGAGGGCACAGCTGCAGATAGAGATGCCACTACTCCTTTCGGCCATCTCAGGATGTAGCTCGTGGTATTGCTGCGTCTGATTCAGCCGAGGCTGTCTCAGTTCCCCTCAAGGGCGATAAGCGCGGTTGAAACGATGAAATGGTTACTAAGGGGTCTCAGTGTCTTAGTGTCTTGCGAACAACATGTCTTATGGAAATTTCCATTACATAGTGTACTGGTAGAGGAGAGGAGGCCAGGAGGTTTAGAGGAGAGGAGGCCAGGAGGTTTATAGGAGAGGACGCCTGGAGGTTTAGAGGAGAGGAGGCCAGGAGGTTTAGAGGAGAGGAGGCCAGGAGGTTTAGAGGAGAGGAGGCCAGGAGGTTTAGAGGAGAGGAGGCCAGGAGGTTTAGAGGAGAGGAGGCCAGGAGGTTTAGAGGAGAGGAGGCCAGGAGGTTTAGAGGAGGTCTGGAGGTTTAGAGGAGAGGAGGTCTGGAAGTTTAGTGGAGAGGAGGCCAGGAGGTTTAGAGGAGAGGAAGCCAGGAAGTTTAGTGGAGGTCTGGAGGTTTAGAGGAGAGGAGGCCAGGAGGTTTAGAGGAGAGGAGGCCTGGAGGTTTAGAGGGGGTCTGGTGGTTTAGAGGGGGTCTGGTGGTTTAGAGGAGGCCTGGTGGTTTAGAGGAGAGGAGGTCTGGTGGT
>OOFG01109578.1:0-11365 GCA_900323295.1 Molva molva
GTTGGACTCCCAAGCCGGAAGGCACTGGGTTCGATCCCCCATTGCACACAACCTACCTGTGAGGACCCTTGAGCAATAGGCCTAACCTCTACCTGCTCTGCTGGGATAAATGGTTACATAAAGATAAATATTGAAATCCTGGCTTATTAAGAAATAAATACAATAGATGTTTGGCACATTAGCAAATACATCTGCTAATGTGCAAGTTAGACGCACAACATGGAAGCACTGGTTTTTCCTTCCTGTGTGCACTATTTAGAATTTATTATATGTTGTGTTTGCAGCCTTTCCTTTATGTGCTAATAGTTAGAATAAATATGTGTTTATTAAATGTTGCTTCCCTGTCTGCGTGAATATCTTGTTAAAATGGCCACTTTTATTTCATGGGATTCTGCTAATCATCTAACTAAATATTTTGCCTTCTATATAATATGAAATTCATAAAAAAAGTCAAAGCTTAAAAACTCCAAACGGCCATTCTGTCAAGATCTATGTGTTATTCCCTTCAACCAATATTATATCCATACCTTTCCGTGGTGCAGGTGCTTCCACAGCTCTTCTAACCCTGCGTTCCCCGCTGTCTGCAGGTCGTCTCTGCCATCCCAACACACCTGGACGGGAAGGCCGCGCCCGGCCAGGTTCCTACCGGGAGCGTTTGTTATGAGAGAAACGGGGTAAGGCCGTGGTCATGTGACCCGGGGTTTAAAGGGGCTGAACTCTCCTCAGACAATCAGTCTGCAAGGAAATCCAGTCGTTGCAGGCTATGGAGGTTTCTGATTGGCTGTTGTGTTAAAACGGCAAATCAAAGGGATGATTATAACGTTTATCTCAGTAATGTAGGTGATCCAGTGTACCTGATAAGACGGTACTTCCTTCATCCCACATGGGGGGGGAAATCGGCCAATGTGTTGAACTCTTTAAAACTGCGATCCAGGTTGTCTTAACGCTGACCCCGGGTTGACCCCTCCCACAGGAAGTGTTCTATCTGACCTACACGTCTGACGACATCGAGGGAAACATGCACCTGGACACCGGCGACAAAGTCAGCTTCTACATGGAGACCAACAAGCAGTGAGTACCTGGACAACACGGCCATTACCATGTCTGTGGTCACACTTGTTGGCGGTGGGTCAATCGTATTCAGAGCTTTGTCACTTCCTGCCACCAGCACCGGTGCTGTCAGCGCCCACAACATCCACCTGGTGAAGAAGAAGCAGACGAGGTGCCAGGGGGTGGTGTGTGCCACCAAGGTAACGTCGGGTCGAGACTCCAGACACGGCACCCTTTTACCGTCGTATATTACACACTTACCCAAAGAGACTCGTGCGTACAATCTTAATGGGGGTAACAATAAATTCAGGGGCTGCAAGTTTCATTACGACAGCGCCTACCCTCATAGTTAAGTAAAGATTTAAGGTATTAGAAGACAGATTAGTAATGCATTGAAAGGTAAATGGGGGATTCTGAGTCGTTCTGTAAAGTGCTATAAGTTGGACGACATCTAGAAAAGCGTGAGAAGCACATGAGCGCAGTGTGTCGGGCGCGCAGTGTGTCGGTCGCGCAGTGTGTCGGTCGCGCAGTGTGTCGGGCGCGCAGTGTTGACCTGGCGCGTTGACCCGTGTCTCCAGGAGGCGTTTGGGTTCATCGAGAGGGCCGACGTGGTGAAGGAGATCTTCTTCCACTACAGCGAGTTCAAAGGAGACCTGGAGGACCTGCAGGCCGGGGATGATGTGGAATTCACCATCAAAGACCGCAACGTAGGTTCCTCCTCACCGCCTCACCGCCTCACAACTACCTGTCTTTAACCCGCACCTCCAGTAGGATGCTGAACGCCTTGGGTTGGTTGTAGACATGTTCATCAGATGGCAGCTGAAGCTGTGGAAGGGATCATGATGAATAATGAATATAATAATGTATGGGCATGGCTGTGAAGGAAGACAGGACGATGGATTGAAGTAGAGAGGGAATGACATGTAGCATAGGACCACAGGTGGGAATCGAACCTGGTTCCCTACAAGGCGTATTAGCTACATGCTTACTGTGTTAGTGGTTTGAGACGCCCTGTAATGGTTGTATTTATATAGCACGTTTTAGAAACGTGACCAAGTGCTTTTCATAATACAAACTGACAGTTTGCAACGGTTTTAATAACACAATGGGGCTGAAACACGGACGACACATTAAAACATTTGCGACTACCTATCCATCACTGTGTACTATCATGGCATTAATGCCGTCTTTGTTCGGAGAGTTAAACTTGGGTGTGCCTAAGTTAGGCTGTTTTTAAATCATTGACTCCCACACCCTGAGGTGGCTGAATCACTGGGACAACCCACTGCCTCCAATAGTTTTCACCTTGTGTTTATATACGATGGAGCCCATGACCTTCTCTCTGCCTGCTTCCACTAGTCACCGTTCTCCAGGGTAAGGAGGTTGTGTTCTCCAGGGTAAGGAGGTCGTGTTCTCCAGGGTAAGGGGGTCGTGTTCTCCAGGGTAAGGGGGTCGTGTTCTCCAGGGTAAGGGGGTCGTGTTCTCCAGGGTAAGGAGGTTGTGTTCTCCAGGCTAAGGAGGTTATGTTCTCCATGTTCTCCAGGGTAAGGAGGTGGCCACGGACGTGCGGCTGCTGCCCCAGGGAACGGTGATCTTCGAGGACATCAGCATCGAGCAGTTTGAAGGAACCGTCCTCAAGGTGATCCCTAAAGTGCCCACCAAGAACCAGGTAGGACCTTGGTAAAAGGACGTCATTTCCTACAGTTCTGTCGAGTGCTCACTGGTCCCAGATGAATGTCTTAATACTGATGACTACATGATGATAATGAGGACCTTTGTGTATTTTATATTAAGACTTTCATCATGACTTCTAGTTAATTAGCAGACGTTTTGATCCAAAATGAAGTGCATTTGGATAGATATCTTTTATAAGCATGTAGATATTATCTACTCAAGACTCCCAACAGGTATACTGTGAACATTGGGGATCGAACTCAGAACCTTAGATTGGGAGTCGGTGCACCCTTACCACTACACTATCCCTCCCCTTTAAATTGTTTTCATAAACCTGTGGAAACCACTTTTTGTAGAAGATGTGGGAATGCTCCGGAGCGTTTGAAATGGTCGTGTAGTCTTTGCATGTTTCCATGAAGCTGTGGGTCGCCCTAACCGCTCCCTCGGCCTCCTGCAGAACGACCCCCTGCCGGGTCGGATCAGCGCCAGGATCGGCTTCGACAAGGAGCTTCTGTTCGGGGAGAAGGACACCAAGTCCAAGGTGACGCTTCTGGAGGGAGACCACGTGCAGTTCAACATCTCCACCGACCGCAGGGACAAGCTGGAGAGGGCCACCAACATAGACATCCTCTCCGACACCTTCAGCTTCACCAAGGAGGCCCGCGAGATGGTAGGCTGGGTGGGGTTGCTGTTCGGGCGGGGTCGTGGTGACAGCTCAGGTGGGGTCCTGGTCAGAGGAAGGGGCATTAGGGATCATTGAAGCTGCGTTATGAAACGTAACGCAGCCCTTTGGGTTATTCATTTAAATACGTCAATATTTTTTATAGTTTCGTTCCCCCGGCTTTTGAAGTTTAAAACGGCGAATTCATTTAGAACAAAAAGTCCCTTGGATGAGTTGTGGATTGATTCCTTTTTATTTTATTCTTAATGATTATTTAATGACCACGTTTGCGTTCATTTTTCCTTTTTCCGATCCACTAAATAAGAAGGTAGCATCCGTGTAGAAAGTGACCAGCTTCACGTCCTGTGTTGCGTGTGTCTGACCGGCTGGGCTAAGGTCTCTCCTGTTGTGCTGACCGGACCCCGGTATCACCCCAGTGTCCGGCCGGATCTTGTGTGTTGCAGGGGGTGATCGCCGCCATGCGCGACGGCTTCGGCTTCATCAAGTGCGTGGACCGGGACGCCCGCATGTTCTTCCATTTCAGCGAGGTGCTGGAGGAGAGCCAGCTCCACATCTCAGACGAAGTGGAGTTCACCGTCGTCCCAGTGAGTACTGAAGAGATGCTCGCCCCACCTTTTGGGTCTGCTGCCACCTAGTGACTCAAATGTGTCCCCACAGGCATATAGGACTGGTTATTGTGGTGTCTCTAACGGTCTGATCTTTAAAGTATTTTTGTTTTACAAAGAACGGAGATCTGTTTGGTTTATAGTGGTTATAAACTGGTTATTTGAGGAACAGTTAATGCATAAAATAACCTTAAGCAATATTATTTGGTTTTCGTTTGGCAGTTGATCTAATACACATAGTACACCGTACTATGATCACAAGAGTAGCAACTTTTCCCCAATGTTTCTGTTCTAAATGTTGCTTAAGATTGCACATCTCTAAAGTAATCAAACGAGTTGTCCTACTTAAAGCAGCGTTTTGTGTCTTCTGGAAGTAATTCCCCATTGACTTAGTAGCACAACTATCTCAGCTAGGTTCTCCATCTCTGTTCCCCAGGACATGCTGTCTGCCCAGAGGAACCACGCTGTGCGGATCAAGAAGCTGCCCAAGGGCACGGTCTCCTTCCACACCCAGTCAGAGCAGCGCTTCATCGGGACGGTGGACAAGGAGATCATGGCCGCCACCCCCGCCAAGAACGTCAGCCCCAGCAAGACCAAGGAGAAGGTACGGAAAGCCCCCAGGCTCACCTTCTTTACGGACCTCTCCCCTCTCTTTGCATCTTGTCTTCTGCCCTTTACTTCTACCCTGCTCTTCGTTTGTTGTGGTTCTAGTCGGAGGCTAGACTTATTACAGCCTCTGGAACGAGTGTCTCTGGCGCATAATCTTTTATTGCCTTTTTTTTCCTTTTTCGGTTACTATTCCATCACTTTTTAATTATATCTTTGTTTTTGGTTTTGACCTTCAACTCGTCTCCCTCTATGTCGTCTCTCCGTTAGAAGAGAGATAAGGTAGGCTGCTGTTCTGTCTGCATGACCCCCCCTCCTCCATAAATCAGTTATCAAGATGCATGCTGGGTAAAGAGTAAAGGAGGATGAAGCATACGCCACAAGCTAGACCCCAGCCAATCCAAAGATGGAACCCCGTTGTGTCAAAAGGCGAGCAGGGAGCGGAGTCAAAGTTGTTTACAGAATTGGGGTCAAAGTTCAGTAAGCAGCATGCGGTGGACAGACACGTTTGATTCCCAGATTTCCTTCTATGCTCTTAAACCTCTGAAGGGTTTTCGGCTAAAGTTGAGGCTTTCATCCTCCTTTAACTGTAGGAGAATGGGCGCTGTGGCATACTTACCTTAAGGCTTCAACCGTTATTGCACACTTAAATTACGGCTTTCATCCCTTAACTGTAGACTAACGAGCACTAGAGCTTAAATGAAGGCTTTGGTTCCTGAACACTCTGTGAATGAGCACTAGAGCCTAAACAGTTTTCATCACCTCTTAACTGTACAACAATGAGCACGAAGGCATCTGCTAAGCCACATTAACATTCACTAGGAGTCTGACATTATCCCAAAACTAATCAAGTGCACTACACCTTACATAGACTAGAGTTCTAACAAAGACTAGTGTGGTGACCTTTGTTTACAGCTCAGGTTTGCGAAGATCCACGTCACAGTGCAGAGTCACGACGTAGATCTTCGCAGCGGTGCCTGCGTTTGCACTTCCGCGCCATGTTTACGTGTACACCAGGGGGCGGTATAGGGCTTCCGACTCCAAATGTACAAGAACCAACAAGCCAATCCGTAAACGGGATCGCGAGACTGTCTGCTCCGTGGAAAATACGATGAAAAAGATGTTTAAAATCGTCCAACTGTCCTGCTGAGAAGCAGCTGGTGTGCCGCAACCGCACAGCGTTATGATTTCGCCGGTCGATTTAATTTTATTCTCATGCAGTCGAAGAACAAAATGAAACGCTGCCCGTTCCCATGACGGATCGGTGATTAGTTGACGCGAGCCTCCTCATTGACGGGCACCACGTTGCGGACCTCTGAGGACCTCTGTGAGGACCTTTGTGAGGACCGCACGTCTTCGTATGCGTAGGTTCGTACAGCCGGCAGAACGGGCCTGTACGGGTCTCCGCTTAGCAACCAGGATCTTCTGCGGGTCTTGGCGCACGTGCTAAAGCACAAGTGTCCCTTGGGCTTCACGGTCCAGCGTTGCACACAATGTCCTCTGGATGTTCTGACTGTTCTTCACTTCTTGCTCTCCAAGGTGAAAGTAGTTGAGAAGGTCAGTAATCTCTGCTGCGTGGCTGCATGGGTCTGGTATTAACCCCAACCATGTGTCTCTAGAACTAATGCAAACCATGTGGAAACGGAGGGAATTCATTGACAATTAATTTGCACAGAAGTACTTAAACCGTGAATGGCTGCGTTTATTAGGTTTTCATTGAGCGTTCTGTTGCCATCTGTTTTTCCTTTGGTTTTTTTTGCTGTGAAGGCATTTTGTGCTTCAAGCTGAATTGCATTAAATAACAGTAAGGCTGTAACTTGTAGTTGAAGACATCTGCCTGAGCAGCACTGGTGTATTCAAGTGTACATTCTACTTGCTGGCTCCCACAACTTAACCATCATTAGGTTGCTATTGGAGACGAGGCTACTGCTAACCGCAGACCTGCTAATGCTAACACGCTGAACGGTTCCAATAAGCACACTGTGGCTTTAAAGACTATGCTCTTTTGTGTTGTGTAAATTTAGCCTATAGACTAACTTCTTAACACGCCTCCATCAAGTTATAGAACTCCCTTGTGTCTCTGAGGAAAATGATGCTAAGGTGTAAGGAGTTGAGACTACATTGTTACCTTATCATGGAGACCCAGCACTTCAGACTTGAACCCAAAGCGATAATAACTTTGTTGATGTTTGGGCACAAGGTCTTGCAACTCTATGAAGTACTGATTATTGGTGTCCAGTTGTCTGTATAGTAAACTAAAAAGAATATCACATCATGATTTTTGTATTTCTTGTGAAATATCTGCAGGAACCAGAGGAGGGTGTGATTGCATATGAAGACTGTGGTGTGAAGCTGACGGTGTTATACCATGCCAAGGACCTAGAGGGCAGCATCTACCCCCAGGCCGGAGATAAGGTATGTCTCTGTACCATATACAGTAACTGATGAGATGAGTGAAGAAGTGCATCAGTCCACTGTCAAAAAACAAACATAGGACCCCTGTGCTTGCAGAATAATTACATTACAACAGTAGTGTATTTTACTGTCTGCGACTAACAAAGCACATCTTGTATAGTTTATGATTTAAGGGTAGGGATATCTAACTTTGGAAAACGACAAGCATTAGTGCTTGTGATGGGGTTGCTCACAGAATGTGCTAGGTATTCCTAGTGTTGAACCACCAAGGGGAATTCTCTGTTAACAAAGAAAGTTCCATTGCTGTGTATGAGTCATGCGCCACCTGTTCATTACCACTAGGTGGAGTTCTCTAGTAACGAGGTGAAAAGGTTCCATTGGTGTGTATGACTCATGCCTTACCTCTTCGTGACCACCAGGTGGAGTTGTGAAATAGTTAATTGGTGTGTATGACTCATGCCTTACCTCTTCGTGACCACCAGGTGGAGTTCTCCATCAACGAGGTGAAGCGGACCGGGCAGCAAAGCGCCGTGTCCATCAAGGTCCTGAACCGCACCGCCGCCAACGCCAAGAGACTGCAGGGCTTCGTCGCCACGCTCAAGGACAACTTCGGCTTCATCGAGACGGCCAATCACGACCAAGAGATCTTCTTCCATTACAGGTGAAGACCTCAAGGGGGCGCCGATAGTCCTGATGCGGTTCAACTATGTGGGCGTTCGAACGAAGAAGTAATATCGCAATGGATAATCCACTGGCGTGGATTGTTTTGTGGTCAGTGCCAAGTTCCATGACACTGTCATACAGTGTCATGGAACTTGGCACTGACCACAAAACAATCCACGCCAGTTTGGGATTGTAGTTTTTAGGGTTTATTTAGGTTTTTAATTTAAATTTTATTCTATAAAATTTTTTTATTACTTTTTTTTCATTACACTAGACATCCAACATCTCAATGCCTTTTTGGCGTCTGGCCAGAGTGCGAAGTAACACGGGTGCTCCGCCCTGGTTGTGTTGTGCTGCACCACGTTGAGGAACGGTGCAGGGTGGTGGTTAACCCGTTCTGTGTGTGTGTCTCAGCGAGCTGTGTGGCGACGTGGAGAACCTGGAGCTGGGCGACACGGTGGAGTACACGCTGTCCAAGGGCAAAGGGAACAAAGTGAGCGCAGAGAAGGTCAACAAGGTGGCTGCAGGTAAGACCCCCCTCCCTCACCTCCTGGTCCTGGGATAACGGAGTCCACCCAGATGTACGAGGGATGGGTCATGAGTGTGGGAGGACTTCAGTGCAGGGTTCTCAAACCTGGGGGGGCGGGACCCCGCTTGGGGTCACCTGATATGCATATGGGGTCATGGGACATGGCTGACATACATCGGACCCTTTCTTCTTTTAGGACAATACTTTAAAAGGGTCTGATAGTAGTCCTGTATATTCCAACAGACTGGTTAACGATTCGTAGCCAAGAGCAAACTACCACTAATCCCTTACTGTGGTGCGATACGCTGTCGTTCACTGGGACATGGATATTAACGGAAGATGCTGATTGGGTTAAAAGGAAGTGTGCTACAAGCAGATACACACAAGTTAAACAAGTTGTGGTCGCAACAAGACTTGTCAGAGCTGAAAGGTGGGGGACGACCGGTCCCCCTGAAGGTTTGGGGTCAATGCCCTACACCGTGTGAATGAGCGGGCGGTGCTGAAGGTGGTGTTCTGGTTCCCTGCAGTGAATGGCGTGGGTGAGGATGCCGGAGGAGGGGTGATGCTGGGGAAGGTGGTGCGGCCCCTGCGCAGCGTGGACCCCACCCAGACGGAGTACCAGGGCCTCATCGAGGTCACGGAGGAAGGTGGGTGGTGTCTGGTCTGCTCCCACTACCGGACCAGACAGTAGGGCTCGGCAACAACCAACAATTACTCGCCCATGTTTAATTACCAATTAAAGAATTCACCGTTACAAGAGCATACGTCTGTAGCAAAGGACAACTGCTACATGCCACCTAGGTGGCTTTTATTGGGCTCCTCCAAACAAGGATGCAGTGTGGTGGTGTTGAAAGACCGCTTTATTGTGGAGTTTGTAGATAATGATGGCCTGGTGCTCCATGTTGCCCTGCAGGAGATCTCTCCCTGAGTGTGTGTGTGGTGATGGCTGGTTTAACCTCTGCATACTGATTAGTCAATGTGCAACAGGTGTGCAGCCTCTCCCAGCCCCAGAGTCCAATCAGTCTGACTCGGGCCAGTTGAGGCTGTTTAAAGCCATCATCCACACACACTCCCACAATCATGTCTAAATTATAGATATGATGGGGATGTAATTAAAACCAGTTTAATGCACTTTTTGTACCGCTTTGACCTCTTAAGCAGATACGGTGTTATGATTGACTGGTGCTAATGTTGCTAAGCTGGTGCTTGTGTTGTGGTCCCTCCCCTCCTGTCCACCAGGTGGCACTAAAGGTGGCAGCTATCCGTTTGGCATCATGGGCATGGCCAGCAAGGCGGACTGTCTCCAGAAGGGGGAGCTGGTCAAGTTTCAGCTGTGTACCGTGGTCCAGACGGGCCAGAAGATGGCCTGCAGTGTGGTGCCCCAGAGGAGAGCCCTGGTGGAGTGTGTGAAAGACCAGGTAGGAACCACATGGAGCTCCTTTCTATGGATCTCCTTTCTATACCCCCCCCCCATTTGATTATTAACATATAACATGGAGGACAGACGGTGGACGCATTGAATCCAAAGCCAAGCCGTGCTTTCTTTGCCAGGGTTAGGGGTTGGATCGCACTGGGACACCCCATGCTGTGTATATACCGTGCTCTACCAACTGAGCTAGTGATGCAGAAGTTTAGATGCACTTTAGTACACAAGGACATGACCGTAATAAGAATATGCAAATGTTACAGACGATACTTTTTAATATTTTTGTTGATTGACATCTTGAGACACCTCACCAGCCCTGTAAAGTCCACTAGTACCATTTAGCCTGTCTCCTCCTTCAGTACGCGCTCTGCTCTGCTATAAAACCACACCAGCGGTTCTCAGTACCTTCACCTCATGGGTGGTGTTCTCCTCTCCAGTTTGGCTTCATCACCTACGAGGTGGGGGAGAGCAAGAAGCTGTTCTTCCACGTGAAGGAGGTGCAGGACGGGCTGGAGCTGCAGACCGGAGACGAGGTGGAGTTCTCCGTCGTCCTCAACCAGCGAACAGGCAAATGTAGCGCCTGCAACGTCCGCAGAGTCAGGTAGGCTTCACACGGACCTCAGGCCATCATGATGATCACTGTCGTCACCGTCACCGCTGCTTTCATCTTGAGCTTTCATCTCAAAGGGGTCGCGTCGCCCTCGGCTGTCTAGAATAACCGTATTGCTTCGTACACGTGTTGTGAAACACTCACGGTCTGGAAGAACAAGATCTCTTTCTGTGAAAGGAGTGACATCATTGGTCCTATTTGGACCAATGGGGAGAAGGCGACCCCCGGCCCACCAATGAAGTCAATGGCCCAACATTCCGTTATTTTACAGTACTTTAGTTGTAGTACTGTTAGTTGTAGTACTTTAGTTGTAGTACTTTAGTTGTAGTACTTTAGTTGTAGTACTTTAGTTGTAGTACTTGTAGTTGTAGTACTTCTAGTTGTAGTTGTATGAATCGGTTTAGGTTTTTGGGATGAAGTGGGGGAGGGAGGCTTACTGAGTCGTGACCCTGATGAAGGTGAAAGGTCAACATTGTGTTGGTTTTGATTGGTCCCCCCAGCGAGGGTCCTAAGCCCGTGGTGACCCCCCGACCCGAGCGGCTGGTCAACCGTCTGAAGAGCATCACCCTGGACGACGCCAGCGCCCCGCGCCTCGTCATCATCCGCCAGCCCCGCGGACCGGACAACTCCAAGGTAACGCACGCACGCACTCACTCACTCACTCACTTAGTCACTCACTCACTATCTCACTCACTCACTCACTCACTCACTCACTCACTCACTACTCTCACTCACTCACTCACTTAGTCACTCACTCACTCACTCACTCACTCACTCACTCACTCACTCACTCACTCACTCACTCACTCACTCAGTCACTCACTCACTCACTCACTCACTCACTCACTCACTCACTCACTCACTCACTCACTCACTCACTCACTCAGTCACTCACTCACTCACTCACTCACTCACTCCAGGGACTCAGGACACTCTAGTTCAGTACACCGGTAGATCTAACCAGTCTGTCCTTGTGTTGTTAGTCTGCAGGAGCGGGTGCAGGAGGGCCTGGAAGACGGGGCCCGGCTGCCTTCTCTGGACGCGGAGACGCTCAGGGCAGAGAACAATGTTCTGAGGGATGAGCAGCAGAGACTCAAAAAGGTTG
>OOFG01109583.1:0-13171 GCA_900323295.1 Molva molva
AACTTTGGCGCGGAGCACGACCCTGACAACCTCCCCGCCTGCGCCCCCACAGACGACCGCGGAGGGAAGTTCATCATGTACCCCATCGCTGTGAGTGGGGACCAGGTCAACAACAAGGTAACCACACTCCTGACGCTCGGTGTTTCCATTCTGCACTTTGCTTTCATTTCAACCTTTTTAAGCTACAGTTGGTAAAGTGTTTCACTAATCTAAGTAAAGGTCGAACATTCAAACAAACTAAACCATAATAATAACGGCCACATGGAATAAGGAACCACATGGCTGATGGAGAACATCAGATAACAATGACAGGTGGAAACACATAAGGGTTCAATGTAGTTGTGCACTGCAGATACCGTTCAATAATGCCTCAAATGGGCGTTACTTTTGCTGTTTAGAAATGAAGAAACACAGCCGTTATTCCCTTTTTTTTTTTTACCTCTGCATTTGAAAATGTTTAAACGCAAGTCATTAATGACAACGATGTTAAAAACAAACACTCTTTCTCTGCTCACCTCCCCTCCCCACCGCAAAGCACTTCTCCAACTGCAGCAAGATCTCCATCGGGAAGACGCTGAGCTTCAAGGCTCCGGAGTGCTTCAAGAAGCGCAACAGCAAGGTGTGTGGAAACTCACGCGTGGAGGACGGGGAGGACTGTGATCCGGGACTGCTGCACCTCAACGATGACCCCTGCTGCACGGCAGACTGCAAGTTCAAACCTAACGCGCAGTGCAGGTACAGCCAATCAGATACTCTCTTACACTACTGGGGAGCACCAGCTTTTTTTTAGGCTTGTGTCTGTTGGGAGTTTCGTTCAATAAATCAATTCTAAGATCACTCACTCACTCTCTAAAAGTGCATGAAACAAGAACATATATATACATGTATAGTTTAGCATCTTATCAGCGAGGCAGGCGACAAGGAGTCCAGCCCATTGACATTGGCACAGATCTTTTCAAACAAACATTTCTAACCACTCCACCTCCCAGAAGGTCCATGTTGAGTAGGCTCTGGTGTTCCTCTCCTCCCAGAAGGTCCATGTTGAGTAGGCTCTGGTGTTCCTCTCCTCCCAGAAGGTCCATGTTGAGTAGGCTCTGGTGTTCCTCTCCTCCCAGAAGGTCCATGTTGAGTAGGCTCTGGTGTTCCTCTCCTCCCAGAAGGTCCATGTTGAGTAAGCTCTGGTGTTCCTCTCCTCAGTGACAGGAACAGCCCTTGCTGTAGGACTTGCAAGTTTGAGCAGGCGGGTAAGCGGTGCCAGGAGGCCATCAGCGCGACCTGTAAGGGCTTGTCGAGCTGCACAGGTGAGCGCCCCCTGCTGGGGATAGGGCTGTAAACCCCATGTGCTCTAGCTATAGTACGTGTGGATGTGCAATGACAGGCATTACCATTTAAATAACTGAAATAAAACGGCAGGAAAACAATAAATGGGGGTTTATTCAAATTATCTTTTAGGTTAAATATTTTATTTAGTTTAATCAATTTGATTTATTTTGTACATAGCTGTAGCCAATATGCATTGCAGATTGAAAAAAATGATTGAAGGTTTATCTTTTTGTTTTTTGATTTGAGTTGACCTGTTAAAGTGTCAGTGAACCCACTGTTTCGGCTGGGATCCAACACGGAGATTGAAAAAAATGCATTTGGGCTGAGAAGGAGGGGGGCGTTTTATCCCCATGGTTACAACCCAGGGCAACGTTGTGATGCTTTTTGAGTACCGTCGTTGTGTATGAGCGTTATAATGAGCGATGTTGTATATTAAATGCGCCACACCCCGTGGCGTTACACTATAAAAAGCCTAACCCTCTCTCGGTTGAGAACATCCAAATCAATGGCTGCTCAGAAAGCATCACACATCCACACACACCGTGGCGTTACACTATAAGCTTAGGAGAAGCATAACCTCTTCTGGACGGGGAAATCAACATCCACCGCTGCCCAGACAGACTCACCTGTTCTCTAAATTATGGTCTCAAAACAAACAAAAGCGGTTTTTGGTTCACTGGTTCTTTAAATGTTACTGTTTCAACAAAATGATATTTGTTGTGTGTTGGCCAACAAATGTAACCCAGCTTTGAGGCCAGTGCAGTGACCAATCCTGAGCCTCACCCTGACCATGTGACCATGTGACCTCATTGTTTAGGTGACAGCAGCGAGTGCCCGCCCCCAGAGAACGCCCCTGACAACACGGTGTGTGTGGACATGGGCCTGTGTCTCGCTGGAGACTGCAACCCCTTCTGCGAGGCTAAGCAAAACCTGCAGTCGTGCGCGTGCAACGGTACGTTAGAGGCTCCTTACGCCTTTTAGAAAATAAAACGTTTTCGAGGTGGGCTGTCGTTGTCCTAAACACCTTTCTGGACCTGTCATCAAATGTTTTCTGTCTTCACTTGCGGCTGAATGGCCTTATTCTAGTAGTTCCCCCCACCCAGCAAGCATTCAGAACCAAGATGAAGACGTGAGCGTGTCTTTCTGAACCTGTGGATCAGCTTCCCCGTAGTGCAGATGTTTGCGGAGGTGTTGCTTTTCAAAAGGTGTTTGGTAAATGGATGTCATTTGTGAAAACGTCTCTCCTCCAGAAACGGAGAACTCGTGTAAAGTGTGCTGCCGGGGCAAAGACGGCACCTGCTCTCCGTTCACTGAGAAGGAGGACAACTTCCTCTTCCTGCGCAAGGGCAAGCCCTGCACCGTGGGCTACTGCGACGGGGACGTAAGTCATCTGCACCCTCGGCCATCAGGCCCGCCCGCCGTGCCACCCTGCTGGAGTCCCTGGATCTGGGAAATGGTTTTGCGTTTGTGTTTGGTGGTTGTTGCGTTATGTTTCTGTGTGGTCTGACAGGGAAAGTGCATGAAGCAGGTGCAGGATGTGATCGAAAGGCTGTGGGATTTCATTGACAAGCTCGATATAAACACATTTGGTAAGTCGACTGCATTCTCCTTTTAAATTGCAAATCCGTTCTAAAATTGCATATCAGTATTCTTGGGGGGCATCTATTGATGAAAGCAGGTCAATTGGCAATAATTCTACATGATAACGGGTAAAAAATGTGTTTGGAGACAAGGTCCTCAATATATCCTCTTTACCTCATTGTCTTATTGTATGAATGGATCTTGATGGCTCTGTGTTTCCGGGCGCCTCAGGGAAGTGTCTGGCTGATAACATTGTGGGCTCCGTTGTGGTGTTCTCCCTCGTCTTCTGGATCCCCCTCAGCATTCTGGTTCACTGTGTGGTAAGACACTGTTGATCCAACTCACATCACGTGTTACAAGGATGATCAGACACCATGTAACATTTTCTACAGTATTTTCAGTTCAGACCTGAGACATCATAAATATCCATCCAAGAATGACATGTTGTCATCTCCTCACAGTGCGATGCCACCTAAGTATGTTAAGACAATGCACTTCTCTGCAGGACAAGCGGCTTGACCAGGAGTACGAGCATCAGACCAAGACCATCTTCTACCCTCCCAGTGTAAGTGTCACTTTATTAGGATCCAACACCTAGCTTAGCGTCAGACTAACACTACTAATGCACCATCCCCGCAAGCATCTTTAACACACTGACCAAACCAGATGAGGGAAGGGGATTGTAATATAAGGAATTACAACAGACTTTGCTTGTAGACATAGACATACTCTATTATTTAAATTGAGCTGCAATTTCAGTGCAGAAACCAGTGCAGTTTTAAGGCATACTGTATGGCAATGCTGCCACAATCTAGACCTAAATAAAGTTCAAATAATTGCAGTGGGTCAAGGAGATTCTGATTTGGTAAAAAGGCCTCAAATTGAAGGGCAGCACAACAGGTCCGCACTACCCGACACAAAGCACTGTGTGGGTCTGAGCTCCAAGTGACCTGTCCATCACCCTTTGCCTTGGCCCCTGTTGTTCTCATTGGAACCGCAGCAGAGGATGGAGGTTTGTTGGGCCCCTGTCCCAGGTGAGTGCGCTCCTGTGACTCTGTGTTGAATGGCGTGCCGGTGGATTCTCACCATGAGTCTGTGCATGGTCGGTCAGGCGCTGCCGGATACTCTTGCAGCCTCTTATTTCTTGACGCAGTCACTTGGTTTTGTTGTCGTGGCCACTCAGAAAGTCACATGACCTTCAGCCTGATGCATGCAAATACATCCCCCCATCCCCGTGTAATCTGTCCGGCTGTCATCCCATCAGTTCATCCAATCTTAAGAGATTTACTCAAGAAATCAAGGATGCGTTTTAAAGGGTATCCTGAGACAACATCCAGGGACAGCGAGTGTTGTTGTGGTTTAGCTTGCATCGCCACCACACAGGATGTTGTCTTTGTTATGGCTGTCTGCGCAGTGTGCTGTGACCTCATCAGACATCGACTGGGGGGACACACTCCATTTGATTCTTTCCACATGACCCATACACATCGGAATGGATTTAAAAAAAGAATGTATATATACATAAGAATACTATATGTGTCAACTACTGACATGGAATAAACAGACAGAGTAGATGTGTGAACAAGTTTTAAAAATGGAGTGGATCCGAGCCTCAGTCCCGACCATCAGCCGGCCGTGTGGCGCGTGGCTCACCCTGCCTCCCCTCCCACAGAGTCAAGACGTGCAGAGCGGCCACGAGGCGGGACACATTCCCGGTCAGTTCCTGGTCAAACAGCCAACTCCCTCCTTCTCCGCCGGCCAGACCACGCCCTCCTTCCAGCCGGTTACAGACCAGCACCCGCAGCAGCAGACGGGCCCAGCGGGGGCCTCCCCCTCAGGCAGCAGTGCTACCCCGGCCCCAGGCCTGAGCTGCGGCCTCCCCGGGGGGACTCGGATGGACACCATCCAGGAGGACAGCAGCACCGAGTCTCACCCCGGAGAGGAGGGCCCACCGGGGGAAGGGTCCACCACCGGCGCAGCCTGCTCGTCGGGTACGAGGTCCTCCTACGAGGATCTGACCGAGCTGAGTCCGGGGGGGCGGGAGCGCCGGCCGCTTCACAGGCAGGCCTGCGTTGACACCAAAGAGACCGAGTGTTGAGGCACATGGAGCGTACTGTAACACGAGGGAACAACCGCCCCACATACATGACCATCTTTCAGATGCATTCGTTTTAAATCTACACACACATTGATATGCATTTTAAGTGACATTATTGAGAAAGAGGGTTTAGTCTCATTAGGACCACACACCCAGGCACCAGATAGCAGAGTAGAGGTTCAGTACAGACTCTGCTCCCGTAGTCTCAGCCAGGGACTGCTGTTTCACAACTACTGAATCATTTCATGTTTTATTCACAGAATTACTGTACTTTCTTTTTTTGAAGTTACTAACTTAAAGCTTTAGGGGTAGTTGTTAGTGGCGGACTAACTGTTTAAGAGGCATTACTGATCATGTCAAACGTCGGATCCCCAGTATTGACAAATGGACCCAATGATTGTTTTGTTTTTTAAGCAAGTTACACAGTAGCTCTAAGGGAAGTTGGTCATGTGTGCTTTCTTACTTTGTGTTGATCTCATCCAAATGAACCCTGACCCCTGATGAACAGTATAGTGCCTTCTATGATTTTGAAGCCTTATTGAGTTCTGATGTGTACAGAAAGCCAAGTAATGTGAGTGGCTGTGAAGGGATCGAGATTCCCCTGACCCAAGTCTAATCACTCAAATATCATTTGAGTGATTAGAATATCACCTCATTTTCTTATTTCTATGCACTTGTACCATTTGAAGCCCTTACCATCCACTGATGCATCATGTTGAAAATGTAATGTTTGTATTATAGGTCAAGAACACAGCTGTATTGTATTCGCTGAATGGATGATGTCATGAATTTAGTTTTTATGCAAACTATCTGTCCACTGTTGAGCTTAAAAATATGCTTGCATTACTGTACATGTGTCAAATAAATGAAATAAAAAAGCTTTATTGTGCATTTTAACATATCACATTACGATCATTTATATATATATATCAGTAAAAGAAATGCTGAAATGCCTATCACCAGGTTTAAAGGTCGCCTGGTGTTCAGGTGATTCTATCTCAACACGATGAGACACAAATGAATAAGTTCCATATGGAGGTCCTCGATCTTCCAGGCTAGTCACAGAGCAGACTGCTCTCCGGGTCCTCGGGGTCCACATCCCCCCAGTAGGGCAGGAGCATGGGCAGCTTGTCCAAACGACCCTCCAGCAGACTCCACAGGCGCTCAGACACAAACTGGTTTCCCTTGGCGGAGAGGTGCAGCCCGTCAGACAGGTACACCGTGTAGTCCTGTGAAACATGACATGGAAACGGATTTATGAACTTACACTGGATATGCATGCACAGACAGTCTTTGATATCTTGAGACTGTGGATACGTATACAATACCATAAGCCCCATTAATAATAATAATAATATTATTATTATTATTATTATTATTATTATTATTAATAAAAATCAATGATAATGATTTGAATAAATAAAAAGATAATTTCATTTTAAATCACCCACAAAACCTAAAATGTATCTTCCAGTTGTGAATGTAGCCTCATATTTGGCTTTTGGACCTGCCAAGGGATCTAAAGTAACTCATGGTAACTTTAGATCCCTTAGGTTAGGTTAGCGCAGTTCCCACCTGTCCATCTTTCTGCATGAGGGTCCAGAGATCCAGGACTTCTACCCCACATTGGCCGGCTGCCTCCACACATGCCTGGGCATACCTCCCTGCCACAGAGTTGTGCCGATTCAGAGGGAATCCTGGGAGATGGAGGAACATGGTGGTACGTTAACCTCATTTCATTTAACAATTCAGTGGATGCTTATCTAAAGCGACTTACATTGGATATTAGATACAGGTCATAAAGTGGCAGGTAGGGGGGTAGGCATCTTGCTCAAGGATGCCTACAGACAGACTGTGGACGTTGGGGGTTGAACCCACAACCTTTAGGTTGGGAGTCACACCCACATCTGTCCTGCTCCTGTTAGATGGCCAAATGTATGTAGGGTAGATGTGGGATGCTATTAATTTTAGGGTAAAGAACAGCACACTGCCAAGTCACCTTTAAGACAGCACTCCTTCTCCCAGGTGTCCTCGTGAAGAGGAGGGGGAGTGATGAAGGTGACCCGCTCTGAAGACACCCCTACTGAGGCGAGGTGTCTGGCTATCTCCTTCAGGTTCTCAGAGTACTCTTCTAAGGGGACATGCTGCCTGGATTTCATGTCTAGGACCAAGAGAAAGAAAAGGCTATCAACATATATTCTGAATATTTAGGGGAAGTCAAGTGAGTATGATATCAAAAAACGATGAAAGGTTGTATACATAAGACGCAAACATGAAACTAATATATACCCTCAAGAGCACAGTCGTTGGCCCCAAAGAAGACTGTAACAGCCACTATGTTCTCTGAGGATTTGCTGGGGAAGAGTCGAGGCAGGAGAATCTTTGCCCATCTGGAATTGTACCCGGATAGTCCTCTGTTCACCACATCACACTTTCTAATGGGCGAAAGTTTTCAATATTAAAGAGTTATTCCATTTATTAATGTGTAACTTAGTGCTGAATGCATATGTTTGTGACTGAGCTGCACACTGTGCACTAAATAAAAATGAACTATAAACCGCTTACCGAGCAAGTTTGTTCGCCATTTCTGAACCCCAGCCATTA
The DNA here is from genome assembly GCA_900323295.1 of Molva molva. Lineage (NCBI taxonomy): Eukaryota > Metazoa > Chordata > Actinopteri > Gadiformes > Lotidae > Molva > Molva molva. The sequence continues at coordinate 7,607 of OOFG01109583.1, forward strand.
GCTTGAAAAGAAACCTGAAAGGAGTGGAGATCACATACTGAGGTGAGGTCACTGGACATCACATACTGAGGTGAGGTCACTGAGGGGAACAGAAACCTGCTGGACCTCGGCTCATTCGAAACACCTGATAGCAAAACAGCATCTATCATTTCAAGATTTAACTTGAAGGAATGGATTATACGACTATGGCGTGGCGTTAATATCAATTGCAAAATATATATTGAATAAATGAACCAACCTGTGTGATAGAGTCGCCAAATAAAATAAATTGAGGCCAAACTATTGTTTTTGTTTTGGACATTTTAAAACCCGCTCGGCCGGTGGCTTGGAGAGAGACAACAAACTTCCGGCTTTTTCCGCACTTGTATTGATTCTACTTTGCACGTTGAATTTTGGATTTGAGATATAAGCATCTATATTATATATATATATATATATATATATATATATATATATAATAAATTCAATGTATTGCCAATACGAAATGTGTCATGGGCCTTAGAAGGTTTTATATTGTTCTAGAAATGTTTACTGTTGATACGATATGACCTACAGGGGGCGCTGTGGTTGATTTGAGGATCTGTTCTGCACGGAAGTAAACACGGAAGTAAACACTGCTGCTGCTTGGCCCAACTAAACAACATGGCTCTAGTAAGATCACACGTCGGAAAGAGAGCCTTACTTTTTTCAAAAAAAACATGTAGCAGTTCTCTCCTGAATGTTGACGATTGCCACTATAAAGATGCGGTCTACGTCTTGTCTTTATCGAGAGGTTGTTGGTCGGGACATTGTCCTGTACACCAAAATAAAGTTGGCGAGGTTTTCCACAGTCCACCTTCCCAAGAGGTGACCGCTGCGGTCCAGCCGGCATGTTATGCAACAGCAGAGAAGTTACTGAGAAGTACTCGGCTCAAATGTTGGACTAAATCAAAACGTTCAAGAATGTCATGGGTCGAAAGAATGACACGTGGAGAACAGGGTTTTTTGGGCAAGATTTGGGGTCCTGGCCAAGTCCTTCTCGTCAGAGCGTACAGTGGCAACAACAGGACACCTTTGTACAAAACCAAGACGGGCTACTACGATATTCTAGAGGTGTCTCCCAGCGCCACACACGCTCAGATCAAGACGGCATACTACAAGCAGTCTTTCCTTTATCACCCAGACAAGAACGCAGGTAGTGAAGAGGCAACGCTTCGATTCTCAGACATTAGCGAGGCGTACAACGTGTTGGGGAACAAGGGATTGAAGAAGAAATACGACCGAGGCATTTTGAGTCATTCTGATCTGGTTGGGTCTTCGAGACCCTCGGCCAAGGAGACGAGCAGCGCCACTAAACAGCCATCGACGGCCCGTCACTCCGTGATGGGTGGGGATAGCCAGAAGATCTTCGACTTCGATAACTTTATAAAGTCCCACTATGGTGGGCAGCTTCAAAAACAGAGAGAAGTGCAAGTACGCAAAGAAGAGATGATGCGAAAGAAAGAGTCAGATATGCATGAATGGAAGTTGGACAAGATTCTAGAGATGGCTGTTGGGGTGCTTGTCGTAATTGCGGTTTCCATTGTGTTCAGTTTAAAGAAAGGAAACTAATAATATGAGATGAAAGTTAACTAGGTCTATCGTATAGACTACACTGGGTATTCTATATTTGTTATCATTCAGGAGTTGGCCTTTACATCTCTGTAAAATGTCAATTATATACATTGTCCAAGACAATGTACGTAATGTTGTATTTGTATTGTTGTAGAGGGTGAGTGCATATGTGTTCAATGGTGATGGGTATTTGAGAATGCAAAAGCCCAATCCTAGACACTACAGATCAACATGTCTGTGTTATTTATGCTGTAAACACCACACGATCCACTCGAAGCTTTAATGATTGCTTTTACAAACTGGGACTATGTGCTGAGCGTTAGCCTACAGCTCATCTTCCTTTGGCTTTTATAAAGTCATCACATCAGGCATATTTTAATTCAGTCATTTATCTCCATGTGAAATTAGAACAGAGCTTTTAAAACATTTTAGTGCTTGGTGGGGTAGTGTGACCCATGAATAGGCAGTAGGCATATTTGATTAGGCCTAATCATTGATATGCCAGTTTTATTTTATTTAAATGTGTCCACTGAAACTGTTAATGGAATAATTTGTTCTGAAGACTTTGATCATATTCTTATGTTCATTTGTGCAATATGCCTTCAGGTCTCCTGTTAGCACATTATAATAAAACAATATGCTGGTGATTAGCATTGACCTTAACAAAGATTATTGTTGACAATGTCTTCCTGTATTGTACACTACAATGTAGTGTAGTGATTACAGCCTACACTATCATAATGCTTTGGTGTTTCTGGGTGTCAGAGCTAGAAAATAGTAAACAAGTTTCGAGACCCTTTTGGTTCCAACACCCCCTGTGAAGGGGGGGAGGTTCTGCGGACACGTTGAGGGAGCCCCCTTCTTGGTGGCCGTATGTGCGGGGACTCGAACCCAAGTCTACAGAGTTCACCAACAGCCCTTAATGCTGCACCACCAAGACACCGACTAGGATTTGGTCGGAGGTTATACTTGACTTTACAATTCACATGATATAGAAATAAGAGGCTTCCATTAAAGCGAATCAGCAGGACTTGAACCCTGGTCTCCATAGCATCAGCCAACAGCTCTCTCCACTTCCCCACGGAGATTGGGAAGTTGAAATGGTCGGAGGTTATATATGACAGTACAATAGACATGATATCTTTACATTTAAAACTTACATTATGGTTCAATGGAAACAAACATCAGCAGGAATTGAACCCTGGTCTCCAGAGGTTATACATGACATTACAATTCACAAGACATCACTACATTTCAAAATGACATTAGGTTTCATAGGACAGGAACCCTGCCCTCCAGAACTGATAAACTGATCAAATCAACACGTTTTTTAGTTTGAATACCAGACATTTCAATTTAGTGTATGTAGTGCATCTATTCAGTCATTATTTTGTGAGCATTTTAAACACACTGCAACAAAAACAGTAAAAATTCCAAGGAGCTGCAATAAATATTTGCAAATAACAAAAACAAAACAACTTATTGAATTGTAAACATTTGCAAAACTCTAAATCTAGGCCAGTGTCAAAGAGATAAACAATTTTAGACAGTACTGTTTTGTCAATTGTTACAAACAAGTCAAGTTAACTAATTATTCATAAAATAACAGGGACTATTTTCCTACAATTATTAGCTTTGAATGTAATGCTTATACCACGTGCAATTTAAGAAAATAAATTAAACAAATTCACAAAGGTTAGTGGAGTTATGCCATGTGTTCAAATCTCAAAAACAATAGACATACAAATATTAAATAAACAACCACAAGTACTGGAACCTACACATAAATAAATCTATAATGCTTATTAAAGTGCTAAACACAACTCACAACATATTGAATACAATATGATAAAAAATCAATGTTCACTACCATTTAGGTTCACTACCATTATTAGTAAATTCACAGAGGCTGTTAATAAATGGTTAATAAATTCTATCCAATTCATGAGGACAGCCATCGTGATTAAAACGGATGCAAGGACTTTTCCAGTCCATTTTTGTCATAGAATATTTTGCTGATGTTCACCGTGGACCTGCTTTCAAGCACCCATCTTCACTATTGTAAAAAAAATAATTATATTCTGCCAAATTACCCACAATGCCCTCTGCTCTGCAAGTCGTCCGAGGCAAACGGTCATGAATCATGTAGATGCCTCAGGGGACACAGCAGAAGTACACAGGTTGCTATTAAAAGAAGCCAGCGGTCTCATCTTCTCCAGGACTGCTGGAATGAGCCTTGGTGTGCATGGTGTTTCCGTGGGGACCCCTCAGATAACGGGGTTCAGTGCATCATAGAGCCGCTGCACAGCCAGCTCCACCATCTCCTTCAGGGACTCATCCTCCGTGGCCTCGTCCTCATAACACGCCGTCTGTCCAGGAGAGGAGGACGGGAGGAGCGTTAGTAAAACAACACTGTGTGATTGGCGGTAATTGTATGAAGATGTTCACGACGACTCACTCTGGTTTCCAGGCAGATCAGGACCGTCTTTCCATCCACCGTCACGGCCAGGTTACTTCTGTCTCTGAACTCCACACAGTCCTCCCCGAACATGTCTCTGTACATGTTTTACATTCAACACAATGGTCACTGTCCACACTGAATGTGCTGTATCATTCAACTGAGCTTTTTATATGTAATAATCATTTTATTAATTCATATTTAATATACATATATTTCACTTATGATTAATGCTTTCAATGTGTACGTGTGGATATAAGTGGATCGGACACTCACTGCAACATGACCTCCAGCCGCACTTGATACACCTCCATGTCCACAATGACACACTGGGACTCCATCACTGAAACCAACCGCAAGACCAGATATGAGCTCACACAGGAGAGGAACTACAACCCGAGACAGCGCTTCACCTGGGACGTTTAGAAGTATCGATATAAGACAGTATTTTCACATTCAATAATTTTCTACTTTAGTCGGCTGTTGAGAGGCTCTTATTTCTTGAGACGTACAACTTATATTGTAAACCTATTGACGATTAGCATACAAAAAATATTCAGACGGTCAGCTATCAGCTCAGCTTTCCACACACTGCGTCTGATTAAACCCACCTTTCTGAGCCTTGGGGTTTGACTGGACCTCCAGCACCACCGTGGTGACAGCATCAGCATACATGTCATTCAGAGGGTTGGCTATCCACTGGCAGAGCCCAGAGAAGAACACACATTTAGTTCAGAGCCAGAGGCGGCCATTATCCACATCAATAGCAAGGCAGAGGGACATGATACAGGGCTGGTTGGGTGTTCAACTCCCAGCCCAAAAGGTACTGGGTTCTGGGGTAGATCCCCATCGTTCAGTCTTCAAGTTGTGAAAGTAGTAGGACGGAAACGCACGGTTAAAATACAGCCAAATACAAGAGATCCAGAACGACCCGAAGCAGCAGCAGGAACCACAGCAGAAATAAAACGTTCCCTTAATCTTAGTAGAAGATCTTTGGTGCTACTGACCTCCAGCATCACCATGCTACTGACCTCCAGCATCACCATGCAAATGACCTACTGACCTCCAGCATCACCATGCTACTGACCTACTGACCTCCAGCATCACCATGCTACTGACCTACTGACCTCCAGCATCACCATGCTACTGACCTACTGACCTCCAGCATCACCATGCTACTGACCTCCAGCATCACCATGCTACTGACCTGACCTCCAGCATCACCATGCTACTGACCTCCAGCATCACCATGCTACTGACCTACTGACCTCCAGCATCACCATGCTACTGACCTCCAGCATCACCATGCTACTGACCTACTGACCTCCAGCATCACCATGCTACTGACCTACTGACCTCCAGCATCACCATGCTACTGACCTCCAGCATCACCATGCTACTGACCTACTGACCTCCAGCATCACCATGCTACTGACCTACTGACCTCCAGCATCACCATGCTACTGACCTACTGACCTCCAGCATCACCATGCTACTGACCTCCAGCATCACCA
>OOFG01109597.1:0-12186 GCA_900323295.1 Molva molva
CATCCAGGTTAGGCATCACAGCTCATCATGAAACAGGCATCCAGGTTAGGCATCACAGCTCATCATGAAACAGGCATCCAGGTTAGGCATCAGTTATTCTGCTAACCACAAACTCATCGTGTTGTCTGTGATGTAATGGATGGAGATCAACAGGTTCAAACAATACAAGCGCTGCCATGTTGCTGCACGCTGACCTGAAGCAGTTCACACACATTAGTTCTACTTCTGGAAGGTGCTAATTAGCCAGTCAAAATAGCTCCAAAAATACTGTGAGGCTTTGATTGTCCTCCTCTCCTATTGCCTATTCATATTGAATAAGTCTGTCCACTCCTGTCCATCCATGGGGGTGTTGGTTCTCTGGTCACAGGTGCAGCTGAGGGACTACTTGTTTGAATCTCGCCACAGACCAGTGTTCAGTGAAGAGGATGTGGTCAACATGTCCCCCGTGGTCAAACATCTGAGACCCACAGCCACTGATGCCACGGGGCTGATCCAGCAGGCCCAGACGGCCGTGCAGCAGGGTAGGAAGAACACATACAAGTATATACAGTATACAGAGTGTTACTATTATATACAGTATGAGTGTTACTATTAGAGCATGACCAGAAGGACATACTTTATGTACACATGTACATCAGGACCTTATTTTACTGATACCTTTATATCACAGGGACAGCGCTGTACCTACCACGCGCTGTACCTACCACGCGCTGTACCTACCACGCGCTGTACCTACCGCGCGCTGTACCTACCGCGCGCTGTACCTACCGCGCGCTGTACCTACCGCGCGCTGTACCTACCGCGCGCTGTACCTACCACGCGCTGTACCTACCACGCGCTGTACCTACCACGCGCTGTACCTACCACGCGCTGTACCTACCACGCGCTGTACCTACCACGCGCTGTACCTACCACGCGCCAACACATACACAGCAGAAGTGTGGAGGTGAACATGTATATAAGGGAATAGGTGATAGGTGAACCTTTGAAATATGTCTATCACTGGATATACAATTTATGAATCTATGAATCTATGAATCTATGGTCAAATCCAAAAAAAGGACTCAAAGACTTCCCATCCCTGCTATTATGGTCTACTATTCTCCACGTTGATGTGTCTATCATAAAGTCTATTATGTTCTACTATTCTATGTTGATGTGTCTATCTTAAGGTCTATTATGGTCTACTATTCTATGTTGATGTGTCTATCTTAAGGTCTATTATGGTCTACTATTCTCATGTTGATGTGTCTATCTTAAGGTCTATTATGGTCTACTATTCTATGTTGATGTGTCTATCTTAAGGTCTATTATGGTCTACTATTCTATGTTGATGTGTCTATCTTAAGGTCTATTATGGTCTACTATTCTCCATGTTGATGTGTCTATCTTAAGGTCTATTATGGTCTACTATTCTATGTTGATGTGTCTATCTTAAGGTCTATTATGGTCTACTATTCTATGTTGATGTGTCTATCTTAAGGTCTATTATGGTCTACTATTCTCCATGTTGATGTGTCTATCTTACGGTCTATTATGTTCTGCTATTCTATGTCAATGTGTTTATCTTAAAGTCTATCATGGTCTCTTTTGCCCATGTGGTCTATCTTAAGGTCTATTATGGTCTCTATTCCCCATGTGGTCTATCTTAAGGTCTATCATGGTCTCTATTCCCCATGTGGTCTATGTTCCAGGTCTTCTTGGTGATGGGTATGAGCTGATCCAGCAGGCCCTGACCCTGTTCAGCAGTGTGTGTGGGATCCAACATGAGGACGTGTCCACGTGCCTTCGTCTTCTGGCCCGGATCAGCTACATCACCGGAGAATATGCTGACGTATGCTACTTATTTACCATGGATAAAACAACATGTGTGGTTTATAGCCTGCATTTCCCGGTTTACAACTAAAAGTCACCTCCCATCAGCAGTGGAGCTATGCACCCCATGCAGCAGGGTTGGACAGAAAGACTGTCTTGGAAGACGATTGGAACACAGCCCAGTTTTCTCAGAGCCCGGTTGAAGCAAAAACATGACAGGATTTTAATTTTCTGATCCTGGATTTTCCCACCACTTATGTTCACAGGCACTCAGTCACCAGGAGAAGGCTGTGATGTGTAGTGAGAGGGTGCTGGGTATAGATCACCCACAGACCATACAGGACTATGTGAGTATACCTTTGATAACAAAGCATCTCTTCATCATATGATCCATGTTGTGCCACACACTAACCCAGCTGTCCTCTGTTGCAGATGCTCTTGGCCTTGTATTGTTTTGCTGCAGGGCAGCCAGCCGCTGTGTTGCGCCTGCTGTACCGTGCTCGTTACCTCACCCTCCTGGTGAGCGGAGAGGATCACCCGCAACTTGTGCAACTGGATGTGAGTATACGACCCTGGCTGAGGACTACATCCCCCAGAAGTCTTTCAAAGGCTCCATGGTTAAAGTAGGGATACTAGCAGATACACCGCTAAGCATTACCATGACAATTACTATTTTCTCAAGGAATACAAATCCTGATGTCCCGATAAACCACACCGTCCCTTACTACATCAGAGAACTAAAACAAGTAGAAATACAACAATAGAAACTAAAAAGGGCCAAATATTCTCTTCCCATGTCTGCAAGGGAGAGACTGAAACCTTTGCAGATCTTTTGACACTGTTAGCGTGCATTCTCTTCAGTAAATCATTTGGTGAAATACATTTTTTTGGTTCTGTTAACGCTGAATTCAGCAATCTCTACATTCATTCATATATGGACTTACCTGGTTTTGGCTATTGATAAATGAGCTAAACATGGATGTAACCGTTCCATCTTTGTGTTTAGAGTATGCTGGGTTTGGTTCTTCATGGCCTGATGAATTATGAGCAGGCCCTGAGGTTCTTACAGAATGCCTTAAAGATAACGCTAAAGTACAACGGCGCCACATCTCTCAAATGCGCACACAGGTGAGCCTCATAAGCAGCATTTAATACAACCTTGATTTCAGTCAAGTAGTATTTCATTTGTATAAAACCGTCATCAATAAGGAATTGGAGACACAATTGGAGAAAATAACAACAAAACCAACTGAACAAAATATCCATCATTCACAACAACAACAACAACTGTCTTCTGCGGCCCCAGTCATCACCTGCTGGCCACGCTGTTGGAGAGTAAAGGAGACTTCCGCCTGGCGCTGCAGCATGAGAAGGAAGCGTACTCGCTCTATAAGAGCCAGGTATGTGTTGACTCCTCATCCCACTGGACATTATCACGTCTTGGCATACCATGAATTCTTTGCCGGTCCTTTGATAACAAAACAAGGCAGGTGAGGACCATGACAGCACAAAGGAGAGCTCTGAGTACCTCCAGACTCTGACCAGGCAGGCTGTGATTCTACAGAGAGCTCTCAACCATATCTACAGCAACACACCCAACGCCTGCACTCCCCCGCCAAAGGTAGGCCATCGGTTTGGATTTCAAATAAAACACATGTATTAGTATACAAACATATGTGCGGGTGAAGTAGGTTTGGGCATATTGTACATACTCATTTAACAATAACATAATATCAATGACATGAACATTATTGTTGAATATCTTTCTCCTCTCTCTCTCGCTCTCTCTCTCTCTCTCCCTCTCTCCCTCTCTCCCCAGTTTTCTACACCCAGCCTCCCCATGATCCTTCAGCAGCTAAATATAACGTGTGGCATTCTGTTCATACCATTGAGGTGATATGATTATTATTGAACTATATCTAACTATTGTGCCATACTCTTATTTACACCAATGGTTATATCTATGCAATAATTATTAGTAATTAGGTGAACATTATAGCAACATAGATCCACAACATACAGTAGTTCTACACTTGCTCTGCTGACTTCAGAGTGTCGTTGGTTTTATCTCTCTCTCTGTGTTTGTATTTCTAGTGAGAAACAAGTTGCAGATCTGAAGACTGAATTGAAAGGAGTGCAAGCCGATCATGTGCACAGAGTGGACCAATAGCATGAGACGTGAACTATACAAGATATCAGTCTACCGTGGGCATTGCACTTTCACATACTAATTCTAATTAAATAAATTGTTCCTCATTATTCCTTTCCGATTATCACTGTTGCTGAATAATAGCAAGAACAAACAAATGTATTTGTGTCTCTTATATTGCAAAATGACCAGTGTTATTGAGATGACCACTTCACTTCCCATCGGTATGGTGGGAATGTCTCAGCTCTGACGATGGGAAGGACAGGAGCAACTTGCAATGATGACAAACTGTGGATAACAAATATATTCCAAGGATTTGTGTTAGCCCTTAAACGAAGGCACTGTATTGTGATATGCTGAATCTGATCCGTGTTTGTACATGAGAGACATGGTGCAGGAGAGACGGCGAGGGCAGCACAGCTCCAGTTTGTTGCACTGGCACCAAATCATCTCTGATTGTATTTTATTAATTGTATTAATTTCCGCACGCTCATGATGTTGATTATCTGTATTAAAGGCATAGTGTGCACCTTTTACATTTTTTTCTGGTCTGTGTTAACCTGGTGGAATTCTGCCACATTCCAACTTAAAGTAGCATTGGTGTAGTCTACTGGTGTGTGTGTGTGTGTGTGTGTGACACTCTCAATACTGTGAATGTCGGTTGCGTGTACCAGAGACTTACACATAGGCATCAACACTAGCAACACATGCATGGCAGCATGCATGTGTCTAGCGCAACGGCAGGTGCAGCAATATTACTTCACAGCAGCCCACTTGTGGACATCATTTGGGCAGTCAGATAATCACTTCCAACTTGAAAATAGCCTACCAATCCTGTACAATAATTCAAATGACTGCTGCGCTTACACAACCCGAGGCCATTTTATCCCGATTATACGGTTTACCAGTGAGTCAGGTTTAATAAGTGGTTGTTTCCAGGTAGGCCTAAATAAAATATAAAGAATGAGTGGTTATTTGCCTTCTTTATTTTGAGTTTAACTTGAATTGGTATGATACCTCTATGGGTTATAGAGGCTATACAATTAAACAGTCATTGCTTCTCGGGATTAAAGCATCACTGTCAGCTATTATTTAAATAGATGCGCCATCGGTTACAACAAAGTTGAAGTCATTCGAGCCTATGAGCGTGCGCGTGGCTCGCCGCCGCTCATTATCTCGCTCCAGCTTGCGCATATCCGGTACCCGCCGCGGCCGAAGGGGGCGAATGCGGTGGTACCAAAGAGGAGAAAATCTGACCGTCAGTGCCGGGTGGTGATGTGAAAACTCACATTTCTAGATCAAACACAGAGTTTCCCATCGTACGTTTCGCTTGCGAAGAGGACTATGATACACACTACTTGTCAGACAGTGAGTATGCAAGTCTTCCACTTGTGTAGTGTTTTTTGGGGGTACTTGAAGACAGTTGTTATTTTTGACGACGTTTCGCCTGCAGTTGTAGCGCTCTGCCGTGCCGATCTCAAAATGGCGGAGAGGCCGACGGCTAAGCTAACTAGCCGCGTAGTAATAACACGAGCATCTAATAAGCTCTGGATCACACCGTCGGTTATCTAGCTAACAGAGTATAGCCTTGTTCTGCTCTGAATGTGCATCTATTCTAATGACCAGTTCGCGACTGTTGGTTGAAGACATACCGTGTAAGCCCGACACTTGTCTTAACGTTCATGAATATTTGGCTTCGTCTATTTCTGGAAGTTGTGTGGCGACAGGCTAACATGGGAAGTTAGCTAGGTAACGTTAGCCTGCTGACAGTCGCTGTGGCCCGGTACATTTCACTGAAATGCATCTTACAGGTGAACGCGTGTAACGAATCGATGGTTGGTTTGTAAATATACTAAATCGTTAAGTTAGGATCCTGCAACTAGGGAGTTATACCAGTTTATATCCAGAGAACCTTGATGCAATCTTAAGTAGTTTCTCCAATGTATTTGTCGACAGCCATACCATTTCCACCATGCTTAAGTTGTTACTTGAAGGCGACAAATGTCACTTTTTTAGGGCTGCATGTGAATCTAACCCCAGGTAGTGTGAGATACTGACAGTCCAGGGAACGTGTCCGTTTCCATGCTAAGCTAACGCTACAGGCAGCAGAAAGGGCGTTGCTGAGACATTGCTGCAGCCTTGCCCTTGTGTCTAACGGGGCCTGACGCCACCCGCAGAGCGGCTGGATCACACACTTTTTCAATGATTGGTTTTCTGAGTATTGTGCTCATTTTAATCTTTCGTCGTCAACTGTGTGAGGTTTGAAAATCGACTTTCTTAGCCAACAGGGTGGGGATCGGGTGGCGGACCTTACTGAGGCCTGTTCTTTTCTTTTATAATTGCAAATAAGCCATGATTCATATTTTAGACGTCAGAAAGACGAGTTGAATCATGTACAACACGATTATTTGTTAATACATTTTTTGGGACGTAATGGATTTTTAACACGGCTAGTGGATGCAAGGAGGAGTAGGTTAGTGACCAGTAACTAACAGAAATCTTAATGATCTCCGTTGTCTTGCAAAGATCACAATACCATCGTATTGTATTTAAACATTTGAATTATTGAAATGTATTCTGAGACTATATATGTGCAAGTATCCCTAGCCACACCAACCAATACTAAACACACGTGCTCCCTCGCATTCATTTGAATGTAAGTCGTCTTGGATTTTGTTAAAGCGTTGCACATGTATCAAGAAACTGTAATACTGCAATCAGTGTGCTTGTTAATTCAGATTTGAAAATTTTGAGCATGTTTCCTAGCAACAGTTTCATAACCCCAGGCTAGTAATCAAAACAGCTTCATGTGATTTATATACTGTTTACGCTATAGCCTACTCAGGCTATTAACAGACCAAAGCAAAATGAATTCAGGCATTGCTTTTGTTTGGCCCGTCTGTTCCTTTGGCATGCTGAGAGATTACAAAGCATGTCTAGCTTGTGAAGCAGACAAGTATGGGTCACTGGCCAAAACAAGGGTTGTATTGGAATGGATCCAAATGGTAGATGATCAGCTATACAATCCTTATGATCCTCATATGCTCTGCGTTGGACACAATTCAGACATGGTCACACACAAACTCTAGAATTGATCCTGCTGAATTTGAAATGAAGATTGTTGGAATAGTGATTGCTCTGAAACGGAAGCAGCATTATATTCAGGGCTCATAGGTGTGTGCAGCATGAGGCCTCCTGAGGTGTGTAATCCAATAGCTTGTCCAGGTCTAATAGTCTTCATGTTATGATGTGTTTTTCAATGCCTGGTCTGTCTGGTTGTGTGTTGTCCTGGGGCAAGACTCTAATCTTCAAAGTGCTCTGCTTGTGAAATGTGAAATGCTTAGCTGCTGTTTCTGCAGGTTCCACACATTTATTTTGTTGTAGCCATAGTTGGACTGCACAGGGGGCTCATGCCATGCACTCATTACACTCAAGATGCCAGGCAAGTTTCAAGCACCTTACTCTTGCTTTTGAACAGGCACACACTATCTACCTCCGGCTGTGAAAATGTACCATGTACACCTTTGAGCCATGGGCTCATTGCCACCCGGAACTCTTTCTGAAAGATGTAACTTAATAATTGAAATCAAGAGAACCATATGTTCCGTTTTATGACATGCATCCATTATGTGTACTATTGTTCTCGAGCCAGCGGTTGTTATTCAGGATGGGTAGGCTTCACAAGGCAGTAGGTCGGCCTGTTCTCGAGCCAGCGGTTGTTATTCAGGATGGGTAGGCTTCACAAGGCAGTAGGTCGGCCTGTTCTCGGTGGGCGCTGGTTTCACTATTTGCCGAAATTTAATTCATTTAAAGTCAGAACTTTAAATTTTATATAGCACAATCAAATGACTATGTTGTGCAAATATGCTCTAAAGACTTCAACTCTTACTATCCAAACCTAGATTCTCTCCTAAAGTCAGTGAGGACAGGATCACCTTGAATCCTGGGAATTCCTTTCAGTTAATGACTAATTCAATGTGATGTCATTCATTGCCATTGAACAAACTCATGTTATATGTTACATGTTGTATGTTAATATTGTTTTCCTACAAATTTTGGCCAGATAAAATGACAAAGCATTATTTAAAATGTGAATTTGAATTGATGATCTTATCTAATGTACACAGACATTATGGTGATGCATTATTCCATATCTGATTTGCAGGCGCCAGATGCCCTATTGCTTCTCCAGTTATGTAGGCGAGCTCACTCTAACGCTTTCTCCAATGTTTTGGACAAATAATCAGATTTCCTCTTTATCAGAGATTTACGATTAGCTGGCAGCAACATGCTTGGCTCTGGTCAGCGGCGTGTCTCAGAGCTCAAGTGGCCATGTCAACTCAGGTTTATTTTCATAGCCCTCTATCAGCTGCAGGGTTCCAGGGCCAACATTCAAATGATCCTATTATGTCACCTTTTTATAGCTGGGAGCCCTCGAAAAGGCAATGCACAGACAAACTCAAACCCCTTTCCCCTAGCCAGGATGGCTAATGAGTGCGATAATGCATGCATATAATAGGGGGCTAAAATGTACAGCTAGAAAAATACTAACGAATAATATTGGGAAGAGCAGAATCTGATCACTCGGCTGTGGCCATCATGTTTTTCTTCTTTTGGTACTCTGATGCATCTTTTAATTAAATGAGTTTGCAGGAATAAATAACGAGTCCTGCAAATGAAATGGCATAAGAATGTTAAATTGAACCAATAGACTGGTATAATGTGTATACACAGACCCACTCACACACTCTTGTTGGCAACATGTTGTGGTTGAGGTCTTCTGTGTGTGGAGTTAATCTTCTTAGCTTTTGGTCTCTTCCCAGCCCTGCTCAGCCGACCTGTCGCTCAGACACACGGATATGTTCTGGTGCTCTGGTGGCTAAGCTGCTCACTGCTAGTGTTGCGCCAGATGCTACGAGGGTCTTCCCAGCTAACGGTTTTGGCTTCCTAATTACCTCCAGGCAAATGCTTTTATCCAGCTTCATTCTGGCCATAATGATAAGGAAGGAACATTTTGAAAATGGATATGGAAAAAATAAGCCTAAATTGATACGTCACAAATGTCATCCTACCAAATGTAGCTGGCCAATATATCGATATTGGGATGAGAAACAAAATATTGTAAGACGGAGGTAGCGGTTTGTAAGATATTAAGATACAACATATTATTTTTGCCTGATCAAGGACTATTAGATATAGTATTGTTTTTATAATTTCATACTATTCTAGTGTGAAATGAACAATAAATTAATTAACTTTTTTTGATGTTCATAATATCCATATTAAGGACAGGTGTTTAAAAAAAAATGGATGCAAGAAGTTAAAGGTCTTAAAAAATGCACACATTATTCAGTTCTGACCATAGCATTTGTTAAAGGCCCCCCTCCCCTTCCTTTCCGATGACTACGGTGGCCTGTGTTGTGTAAGGTGTATTCCAACATGATGTTCTACGACAGCAATGAGTAGCATGTGTCAGGTGATAAGGTTCCTTGATATATTAATGAATTGTATTTAGTCTAAGTGTAAAGCTACAGGTCATAGCTTACAAGTAAAGGTCCTATAACATTGAATGCAATTGTTCATTGCTGTTTTTCATGGAGCTAAAGGAAACGGTAGGCTACAAATACGATGCTTTTCCATTCTGAGAAAAAAGTAAAAATTTGAATTGCACCAAGGTCGATTTTGATGGCTCTAGCCTGTGGATCAGTTTAACCATCACAGTTGGGTCTCCTTGTCATAGTCACCATGGTTACTCATGTTGTAGGACACGGGTGAGGTAACAGCCTATTTAGTTCATTCTCTATTTGCATCCATAGTGGTAAACTACAATCATAGACCTATAGTTATCACTATCTGTTATATGTATTGATCATCCATAGTGGTAAACTACAATCATAGACCTATAGTTATCGCTGTGTTATATGTATTGATCATTCATCTCGATAGCAGTTGGCGCTACAATGTTTACTTGCACTGCGGTACGTGAATATCTTGCTTTTGATAACATGAATTTGCAGTTGTATCACAACAGTTTAGTTTTGGAAACAACTTTCTATAGCCTGAACATGGATGTATTAAAGAATGCACATCCACCTTTCACTCCCCCTCATCCGCTCCATTATTTGACCCTTGTGAAACATTAATAAGTCGTCATTTGAACATGCACACCAGGGGTCTATTTATGTAGCAGCATCCAGGAGCCCAGAGCTGAGCAACCCATTCATTTAGCTCCCAGTAAACAACTTGTCTCTCTCACTACGCCGCCATGCATTGTTTACTAGAGACAACCCGTGTTATGTCAATAATGATGATCAGGCTGACCATTGTTTTACCTTAAACTCTTGATCGCTATGGCAACATGGAGATGGGTTTTTTGATCTTTTTCATTATGTTGAGTTACAATACTGCTGCCTTTTATGCAGAGGACCGCATCAGCACTTCCTGCTGTTCTGAGGCTGGTCCACCAGGACTTGGCCCATCCTATCAACTCAATATAGATATTGAGTTGATAGGATGGGCAGCAGATCTGCTGATACTGAGAATGAATGTCCATATGACCTTATCAGAGTCTTGTTTATCATGAGTAGTAAAATTAAGTCATTCTTTAGTCTGACATTTGATGATCAACATGTCTTCAGGTATCAGATATGTGAATTGAGGCTATTCTATAAGCTTAGCCTGGCATTTGATTGATATCCCTCTAGGATTGATTTATTGGTGCTTGCTTGAATATCTGTCGGGCATATGCTAAGCAAGGATCGTGTAACACTTCATATCATAATATAGGCGGGTTAGGATTCAATACAACAATAAGTACTTGCCTACTTATTTACAACACAATACCGCTACCCTAACTACCAATGAATGAAATATTTATCAACCAGTTTTCAGAATGCAAAACAGTTGTATGGCTCTATCTTCCGACCCCCTGACAAAAGAAATGGGTTAAAGTTCCTCGTGGTTCGTCTTTCTGAATCAGATGTTGGGCCGCTGACTGGTGACTCGTCTCCCTGGACCATCGCTGACGGTCTGCCCCAGCTCCGCAGAGCCCAGTCTGTCCAGCATTCCAGTTCCTCCGGACGGACTCCTGACCTGTACCCCCTAGACACGAGCACCCCCTTCCTCATCCTCGTCCTCCCTCTCCAGGGGAGATGGTGCTGTCCCAGAGGCAGAGAGATGAACTGTAAGCTCACACACCTTGTACACGCACCATGTACACATGACTGCATACAAACATGCAGAAAGCTCTGTACAGGCCTACAAACAAACAAACAAGCAAAAGCATGTCTAGACAGATGAAGTGTTGACGGCGTAAATTATGTCCTCACACTCCTGGGCATTAGACATGTACACACTAGATGCACACAAGTTGAGACGTGTTTAGACATACGATTGTCATGATGAAGGTTGCCTTGCTGTCAATCATCCATCTATGCTACCACAATCCTAAAAGCTGTAGATCAGTATCCATGGCGTTGAGGCCCTGTGTTATGTGTGTTCTCTGTAAAGGGCGTGGCTGCCGTCTGTAAGCCTAGAGCCTACTGGGCCAGTGTGACCTGACTTTTGAGGGTGCGTGGACGGGCAGCTAGTCGGTGTGAATATTTCATAACCCACATGACAGGAGGAGGAGAGCGGGGGATGGGAGCAACCCAGAAAATCAAAGTACATTTCCGTGGCCTCCTCGGGTATTTCCCCAGGCCATGCGGGGCTGAAGGTCTTAGCCGATGGACACAACGGGAACACTGAGCTATTCATCGTACGCTGACGATGATATGTTGACCTGTTTTGTTGGTCAGCTGTCTGTAGTTCTTTGTTGATTCAATGAATTACTTGCAAAAAAAACAATCCACTGACTGTTAAGTTAATTAGATGTGGTTGACATATAATCAATGAGCCAAACCGGTTGTTTGGCTGTTTCTTTAAGTACAACAATGCTGTGGAAGGCCCCTGTGCACATCAAATTACAGTCTCCCAGTATTAAAGACTTACCAGTAAGGACACGGCTGGCTCACGTCCAGCGTGGACAACATGGGCGCGGGGAAGGGGTCTTTAATAGGGGAACATGTTGCTTGTTTTGCATAAATCCTTCATTTTATGCTCTGCATAAAAATGAAGACACGTATACGTACGTGTATACGTATACGTACACACGTACACGTGCACACGTGTACGTACGTGCACGTACGTGCACGTGTACGTACACGTACCCTAACCCTATACGT
>OOFG01109602.1:0-10974 GCA_900323295.1 Molva molva
ATTTCTGTATAGGATTGGTAATCTAGTACTTCCTGTATCACATTAGTAATCTTGTAGTACTTCCTGTATCTGATTAGTAATCTTGTACTTCCTGTATCAGATTACGAGCTTCAGGTCAGCATATCGGAGGCCCTGTGCCGTATGACCCCCAGGAAGGTCAGAGTGCAGAGGGCACAGCACTGGTTTTCCAGCCGTGATATAATCGATGCCTTCTGCCAAATCCGAGACGGAGACTTTGAAGTGGTGTGTTCGTGTGTTCATGAGTGTTTGTGTACCGTACGGATATGATTAACTATAGTTACGTTTACATGCATATTATTATTATTTGAAAGTAACGTTATGTTTCTGCCTCACAAGGACTGTCGATTTTTCCTCAATTATATCAACTGTTGCCAAGGAAACCAGAGGAGGTATTTGTAGTATTATTACAGCTTTTGGTACCTAGATATACATACTAATTAAAACAAGTTTTATGGAAATCAAGTAGTAACTCCAACTCTTGTTTCAGGGTTTACACATTTCCTTGTCTCCGAGCCTTCCTTGGAAATACTGAGGTAAACAAACAATCTTGGCATACTACATTACTAGCTGCTTACTATGCTGCTCTTGGGTAGGTGATGTCGCTCCAGGTGCATAAAATATAATTCTGTGTCTGGTAGGGTTAGCCTAGTGTTGTCAGTGGTAGAGTTATGCTAGTGTTGTCTATGGTAGGGTGAGGATAGTGCCTGGTAGGGTTATCCTAGTGTTGTCTATGGTAGGGTGAGGATAGTGCCTGGTATGGTTAGGCTCCATAAAGCAGCCATGCCATTTTGTCACTGTAACTAAAATAAAACCATTAACAAGAGAAGACGGCAGTAAAATCCTACGTATTTGCCGGTCTCTGCCAACCAGTTTGTGAACGTTCTACGCTGCTCCGAACGCAGATGGCATTCATTACCCCCTCGTAACCATGGGGATAACATGTCCCCCTCCGTCCTAGAACTCTATTATTTTAAATCTCTGTTTGAATTCGAGCTGTAGAACAGCCTTTGGGTAGATTTCTATTACATTTGAGGAAGTGACGTCTATGCCCAGATAAGGGCAAAATTGTCTGTTCTTTCATAACCTTTAATTTGTACGTATATTTATGATTAACTAACATTAGTATAAGATTGTTATTGTCCCAACCCACGGAGCTCGCACTCCAGTGCTCTGAAGGCAACAGCTCGAGCAGACTGCAGTTCACTTATCGGCCAGAGGGGCCAGTAATGAGACAGAGTTTTGGATTCTTACATTCGTCACTTTAACCACATTGGCCCGACCAATGTCGTTCTATATTCTCTAGTGTTATCCATCCATAGAGCCCACATCGTGATATATCTCTAGTGTTATCTATCAATAGAGCCCCCATTGTTCTATATTCTCTAGTGTTATCCATCCATAGAGCCCACATCGTGATATATATTCTCTAGTGTTATCTATCAATAGAGCCCACATCGTTCTATATTCTCTAGTGTTATCTATCAATAGAGCCCACATCTTTTTATATTCTCTAGTGTTATCTATCAATAGAGCCCACATCTTTCTATATTCTCTAGGGTTATCTATCAATAGAGCCCACATATTTCAATATTCTCTAGTGTTATCTATCAATAGAGCCCACATTTTTATATTCTCTAGTGTTATCTATCAATAGAGCCCACATATTTCTATATTCTCTAGTGTTATCTATCAATAGAGCCCACGTCTATATTCTCTAGTGTTATCTATCAATAGAGCCCACAGGTTCTATATTCTCTAGTGTTATCTATCAATAGAGCCCACACCTTCTATATTCTCTAGTATGATCTATCAATAGAGCCCACATCTTTCTATATTCTCTAGTGTTATCTATCAATAGAGCCCACAGGTTCTATATTCTCTAGTGTTATCTATCAATAGAGCCCACAAGGTTCTATATTCTCTAGTGTTATCTATCAATAGAGCCCACATCCAGCCATAGAGCATGTGTTGGTTCTGTGCATCAAAATGAGATTATGGACTAAAGATTCTGAGCTCTACATCTCTTGTGTCACCTTTGTACCTTGCTAGACATGTACCAAGCATGTACCATCTTTTTATAAAGCTGTTTAGTCCAAAGGATGACAAGTTGGACCAGTTCTGGATTGACTTCAACCTGGGTTCTGAATGTGTCAGTTTCTTCATTGACGATCACCAGGTATTATTCAGAACTACACTACAGAATCAGAAACCATGGAAGTTACGTTACACATTTAGTACTGAATGGTCCATAATGATCTGTAATGTGTACTTTTAGGGCTTTCTCTGGGGCTCAGTTCATCTCCAAAGACAGGGGGTCAAAGGTTACAGCCTCTATTCTCAACAAAATGGTAAGTAGTTGCATTGATTACCACGAATGACCATCCATTAAATAAGGCCTTATCGATATAGTGCATAGTTTGATGCACTACATTATAATATTAGGGTAATGAATAAATCTTTGTATGAGGGTCTTATTTAGCTGTTAGCCAATATTTGCCCTTACTTTGCCACCAGAACAAAACGAAGAGGAGACTATACTCAGCATGGAGCTGAGCAGTCCTATACTTCACCAGAATACCAAGGGGACGAGGGTCCAGCTGTCCTTTAGTTCACAACATCACACGCTTGTGCTGGAAGCTGTAGGCAAAGCGTTCAATCCAGCTGTGTCCCAGGTGTAACGCTCACTCACTCACTCACTCACTCACTCACTCACTCACACATTCACATATATGTCCTTGAATTGGTAAACACTAAGTTAGCTGCCAACGTAAGTTAATGTTATTCAGTATTTGATTTGTATTGGGTGCAGGAAACAACCGGCTTTCTTCATATGAAGGATGAAGAAGCTGAGGCCTTGACTCCCAGTCGGGGTGGCAGGACCTACTACAAGAAGAAGTCAAAGACCAAGAATAAGCTGAAGAGTAAGGACCACTAGCTCTACTTAAAAGGAGTAGTATGAGTGGTACTAACCAACTAATCGATGTGTCATCACGTGCAGTTCTCCCTGTGTCGTCCCCCAGCAGTGAAGAAAACTTTACTTTATCAAAGGTAAGGCATCTGTTACCTGAGGAATATAAATGACAACATGATACCAAGCCTCATTATTTAATCATTTTCTTTTCCCTCCTCTTTCTGTCTCCATTAATCCCAGCCTCACTTTGAAAGTACTCCAAGCAAAGCAGAGATTCTGTATGACCAGATTATAAAAATGCTTCCCAAACACAAACCACCACCTTTACAAACTTCTATGGACTCAGGTTAGACTCAGATGTTGATCAAACTATTGCCAATATCCCTACTAATAAAATGTTAAAATGAATCAAGTAACTCTGACGCCATCTATGGCCCGTTTTGCAGCACTACTGCACAATACATGAATTCAATGATTAAAGGACAATCTTCCTCTAAGGTCTGCCTGAAAACTCTCAACTAGTGCACAGTGCCGAGGGAATGGACCGTGACGTGGACCCAGAGCAGACTGAGGACTCTGGCCTGGACCCAGGGCGGACTGTGGACTCTGGCCTGGACCCAGGGCAGACTGAGGAACGTGACGTGGACCCAGAGCGGACTGAGGACCGTGGCCTGGACCCAGAGCGGACTGAGGACCGTGACCTGGACCCAGAGTGGACTGAGGACCGTGGCCTGGAACCAGAGCGGACTGAGGACCCTGACTTGGACCCAGGGCGGACTGAGGACTCTGGCCTGGACTCAGGGCGGACTAAGGACTCTGGCGTGGACCCAGGGCGGACTGAGGACCCTGACCTGGACCCAGAGCAGACTGAGGACCGTGGAGACCGTGGCATTTCTATGCACCAGGTTCCTCCTCTAATGTTGTATATAAATGAAATAAGTATTGGGGAGGGGTTAGGGGGTAACCCCAACCCCTAGGTATTAGCGGGTAACCCCAACCCCTAGGTATTAGGGCAGGTTTAGTCCCCGATCAGATAGAGCGCATTGTAGCAGCTGAGGGCGTCTTTTTGTAATAGTTTTCGATGAGAGTGAAGCATTTCTTCGCTGCTTCTGCGTTGCGGAGCGTCTATTCGTCTCGCGTTTTTTGCGGAGCGCCGTGAACGCCTCGAGTTGAAAAAACGTAAACTCAAAGCAGACAAGCGCCATTGCCATTTTTTCCTTCGTCCAATCAGAGTCATTGAGTGGCCTGTTTTTTTATTCCGATGTTTAGATAAAGTATAAATGTTTAAATAGATGGTTAAATCACCAAGAACAGTGATTTGGTGGTTGCCTAGTAACAATAAACAAAAGAAGGCCGTGCGGTTCGCCTCGCGTTCTGCCGGTAGCTAAACGCCCCGTCTGATCGGCCCTGGGTCGATCCCAACACCGTCAATACACAGCAGAGTGGTGCTATTTTAGGAACCAAATACATTTTGATTAATTCTTAATGGGACAATTGGATAATTCTCTTTTTCTAGACCGTTCTGAACACTCAGAGGAAGAGGGCATCACCCAGCACAGGTATTTATTAGTAAATTATATATACTATATATATTTATAAAGAAAATTATTATATAATATTATATACAAAAGTACAGACTGAATTCAGACTCCCAGTACTCCCAGTGACTCCTAGTACAGACTAGTAGAATACTGACTCCTAGTACAGACTGGTAGAATACAGTACAGATATACGGTAATATACTGTATATCTCCACTGGTTACCTCTTTCAATTTAATAAGAGCAATTTCCCATTGTATGATAATTCATGCAAGAATTAAAATGCTATCTTAATCTCTTATTTTTGATTCATAATTATGTTCATAATGCATACTTTTTTTTGCTCTTCGTTCATTCGTAAACTTTTGTGATCTTTCTGTGGGATAAAAGGTTGTAGTTAATGGCCCTTAATGAAAAGGGTGTGGGTTAGTTTGAGGCAAAGTAAGAAGATGTTTATGGCAGTCTTCAAGTCTGTATTCATGTTATATACTTTTGTTTTGTCATTTCCTGCTCCAACCGTGTGTTGTAGAAACACCAATAGGGGCGTCTGGTCCCAAAAAGAAGGCGTGGTCTATTCCAGTGATGGAGGAGCCAGTCCCATCACTCAAAGGTCAGAGTTCAACCAATGAATGAATCCAAATATGAAGTTGAAGTGTATACTAGAAAGAAGAGGTGATATTAAGAGAGTCAGGTGTTTAAAGGGCTGCACCTTCAGGTTCCCCTCTGCTCTCCAGATGTTCCAGTGGAGTGTGGGTCCGACTTGCGTGCGAGCATTGAGTCAGACTTCAGCGCCCTCATCAGACAGCTGCAGGACAACATAGCTGTTGCTACACAAGTATGCATAGTACTTGATACACATGATACACACGTTTATATAGTACATGATACACAAGTTTATATAGTACATGATACACATGATACACAAGTTAACACATGAGACACAAGTACACATGATACACAAGTTTATATAGTACATGATACACAAATTAACACACGATACACAAGAACACATGATACACAAGAACACATGATACATAAGTCAACACACGATACACAAGAACACATGATACACAAGTCAACACACGATACACAAGAACACATGATACACAAGTTAACACACGATACACAAGAACACATGATACACAAGTATGCATAGTACATGATACACAAGTGTATATAGTACACGATACACAAGTATGCATAGTACATGATACACAAGTGTATATAGTACACGATACACAAGTTCACATGATACACAAGTTAATATAGTACATGATACACAAGAACACATGATACACAAGTATGCATAGTACATGATACACAAGTTGATATAGTACATGAAACACAAGTTTACATGATACACAAGTGTATTTAATATATTATGAACAAGTACACATGATACCCAAGTTTATATAGTACACGATACACAAATACACAAGTTTATATAGTACATGGTACACAAGTATACATGATACACATGATACACAAGTACACAAGTATACATAGTACATGATACACAAGTGTATATAATGTATTATGAACAAGTACACATGATACACAAGTATACATGACACACAAATACATGATGTACAAGTGCACATAATATACAAGTACATGATATACAAATATAAATGATATACGATATATAAGTACATGATACACAAGCATACATGATTTTTTGTATGGAGTTTCATGATTTATTAGTTTAACCTCGTGGCACAGGTGGACACACACACACACACGCACACACGCACACACGCACGTGCGCGCGCACACGCATTACTAATATTGTGTGTGTATAATATTATACACACACTATCTACTAATATTGTGAATGGCTCAGATGGGGCTGACTCTGCCAGACCTACTGAGGACAGTAAGGTGCGTCTCCTTTGCAGAGATGTTGGCAGAGGGTTGAAGGAGAGGTTGTGGAGTCTTTCACGAAGTGCCAACAAAATGTTTCTTCTCTACTGAAAGCCGTCCATCAGCACAGGTACCAGGGGTCCACTCTGACTGCAGGTAGCCCATATCAGCTCCTCTTAAACTAGGGGTCGGAACACAAAATCCAGTATGAGTCGGGTCGCGACCTCAAAACGACACACTGTCATGTCTTCATGGTCACGGGATGAACGTTGAAACAACCCTGGTCTAAAGTCTCACGACAACATGCTTCTTTAACGTGTTGAATAATCAAACTGTGTGGTTATATCATATGTTGAGTAACGCTCTAACTATATAACTATCACTATCTAACTGTAGGTTATAATGTGTTGAGTAACGCTCTTATTCTCTAACTATATAACTATCACTAACTGTAGGTTATAATGTGTTGAGTAACGCTCTTATTCTCTAACTATATAACTATCACTATCTAACTGTAGGTTATAATGTGTTGAGTAACGCTCTTATTCTCTAACTATATAACTATCACTATCTAACTGTAGGTTATAATGTGTTGAGTAACGCTCTTATTCTCTAACTATATAACTATCACTATCTAACTGTGTAGGTTGTATACACGCATCTGATAGACAAGCCTGGTGTATCTACTAAAGAAAATCTATGTGCATACAAATCATAATATTATGACTCAAATCTGCCCTACCTGCCTTATTTCTATTAAAGGGAATGAACCCCATGGTGTGTAAGAATGTTTCTATCCCTGGCTTTTGGGATCTGCGCAGTTAACGGCACAACAAATCCTTCCCTTCTTGACAGTTGTTTATCTGTTGTCGATGCTTTATGCCTCCTGGTTGCCATCTGCCGAGACGACCCAGGAACCTGTCTTCATAAGCATCACTACCTCACTGTGTGTAGGCTGCTCCTGCTGCAGAGGTTTCAGAAAAGGGTTGTGGACCAAATGAACCAACTGCAGGACATGTTTAAAAGCCTTTCAAACATGGAGACTGAGATACTGGTAGGCCTCCTCCCCCCTACTGTCAAACACAAAGATACTGGTAGGCCTCCTCCCCCCTACTGTCAAACACAAAGATACTGGTAGGCCTCCTCCCCCCTACTCTCAAACACAAAGATACTGGTAGGCCTTCTCCCCCCTACTGTCAAACACAAAGATACTGGTAGGCCTTCTCCCCCCTACTGTCAAACACAAAGATACTGGTAGGCCTTCTCCCCCCTACTGTCAAACACACTCAACACAAAGATACTGGTAGGCCTTCTCCCACCTACTGTCTAACACAAAGATACTGGTAGGCCTTCTCCCCCCTACTGTCAAACACAAAGATACTGGTAGGCCTTCTCCCCCTACTGTCAAACACAAAGATACTGGTAGGCCTTCTCCCACCTACTGTCAAACACAAAGATACTGGTAGGCCTTCTCCCACCTACTGTCAAACACTGACTGTCGGTCTAGCTGATGTCTCTCTCTTACTGATGTCTCTCTCTCGTTGCAGAACTTCTTAAGATCTGAAGTTCAGTCTTTGGCTTCATTCTGTGACAAACAGCAGCGTGGGTCAGTACACGCAGACGCACGCACACACGCAGACGCACGCACACACGCAGACGCACGCACACACGCAGACGCACGCACACACGCACGCCAAGAATTGAAAATCCCTAATTTCAAGATGTCTCATTGTAACGTTCAAGGCTGGCGTCCCTGGATTACAAAAACCAAGACGAAGAGGAGAGCGTGGAGAGACAGAATGGAGAAGAGGCCAGAGACAATGAAGAGGCCTAGAGTATAGCACATTCCTCAAACTAAAGTGATCCAACTGTAATCTTTTTCTCCTCTAATAAATGCAATTGCAGTTTGGAGTCAGTCTCATATTTTAGTTGCCTCTAAAGTAACAGAAGTGACTCCAACCCTGTCGTTCGGTCCACTGCAAATGTAGTGGAAATAAATGTAATTCCTCATGGACTGTAATAACTCCCGTGTACCACTAGATGGCGACGTCTCAACGGTCTGAATGCACCCGACGTAGATGACGATGGCCCATAAGCAAGACATACAATGTTGCAGTGACTTCCATAAATTGTACTAAGATAGAACCCTCATGAATACATGAAGTTTTGACGATTAAAAGTATGATTCTCTCGAAAGGTAAGATCCGAGAGTTGTAAAGAGAGACAGCCTAGAAGAGCCGAATATGGCATCTTCTTCACAGAAGAGATCCCCTGATTGGTTAGAAATTAGTCTAAAATCGGAATTCTCTCTTACAGAGGCAGGTGATGTAAACTCGAAACAGATATTCTCCCAGCCAATTTCACTCAGTAATAGCTGACGGATCGCAAGGCCATTTCTAACAAATTACACTCAAATAATAGCTCTTAAATCTTAGATACAGCACCTTTTTAATAAGACCTGATGAATAAATAAAGGTGATAGTTATTAAGACTTCATGAATAAATAAAGCTGTAAGGGGCCTTGATTTTCCTCTACTGGTTTCCTTAACTGGTATTTTCCTTGTATGTACAACGCAGGTGCCTGTACCAGATTATGTACCTGATGTACCAGTTTAAGGTTCAGGTACAGGCGCTCTGAACCAGATGTTAGTGTTCTGACTCTGGTACAGGCGTGTGTACCAGATGTAACAGGTTAGGCTTCTGGTCCAGGTGCCTGTACTAGATGTTACAGGTTAGGCTTCTGGTCCAGGCGCCTCTACCAGGTGTAACAGGTTACAGGTGTAGCTTTGGGCACCTGTCCACGTCGGAGCTGGGGAGATTTCCATACAAGTGATGCGCAACTCAATGTAACGTCATCATCATCATCTGTGATATGGGGTCAGCAGTCTACTGCGTTATAAAAGGCTTTCTGATTTTAAAAACGTCAACACATGGTTGGGCTATTAGGGTGTTTACGGTATTTGAGGCGGAGTGGTGGAGGCGAGAGGAAGAACGATATGTAGAGGTTGAGAGGAAGGAGGCGGACTGAAAGATCGCTTCTGCGAGGTGCTGTGTCTTATCCATCCGTTGTCTCACAGATGAACACATCCGACATCACCAGCAGCTGGGCGGGAGTCGACGACAGACATGCCGCTTCTCAGCAGAACTGGACCGCTGTACATGACCATCTGAACTGGACCGCTGTTTATGACCGCATATTGAACGGAACTGGACTGCTGTTTACAACCATCTACTGAACAGAGCTGGACCGCTGAATATTACCATGTACTGAGCTGGATTGGACCCCCTATATGACCATGTACTGAGCTGGACTGGACCGCTGTATAGGACCATGTACTGAGCTGGACTGGACCGCTGTATAGGACCATGTACTGAGCTGGACTGGACCGCTATAGGACCGCTGCTATAAGCTCCGTCGGACCGGCAGTTGGCTTCTGTCCGCCGGTCCATACAGATGTTGTGGACTGACGTTGACGACAGTGTCAAACAAGGACAATTCTTTTTTTATAAAGATTATCCGTGTCCGGTTGTGACCGACGGGAGGGAGTAGGGCGTTTCTCCGGTGTACCCCCGTGCTGCTGGGCCTTGTACCGGGAACATCTCATCACAGCAGGGCGTCCACCACCATGCCTGCTGTTTAACGTATCGTGCGGTGGATTCTCCTCTACGCGGAAAGGTTGTTGTCCGTCCTAAGGAAGAGTTATTATGGGCTGTCTGGGGGGCAGTCAGACAGAAGACCAACGTCTGGACGAGAAAGCTCGGAGAGAGGCCAACAAAAAGATCGAAAAGCAACTTCAGAAAGAGCGCCAATCATATAAAGCAACGCACAGACTCCTGCTGCTAGGTAACATGATGATGAAGGTGGAGAACTCTGCCAACATGATGGTGGAGAACTCTGTCAACATGATAGAGAACTCTGCCAACATGATGGTGGAGAACTCTGTTAACATGATGGAGAACACTGCCAACATGATAGAGAACTCTGCCAACATGAAGGTGGAGAACTCTGTTAACATGATGGAGAACACTGCCAACATGATAGTGGAGAACTCTGTTAACATGATGGAGAACTCCGTCAACATGATGGAGAACTCTGCCAACATGAAGGTGGAGAACTCTGTTAACATGATGGAGAACTCTGTCAATGTGATGGTGGAGAACTCTGTTAACATGACGATGATGGTGGAGAACTCTGCCAACATGATGGTGGAGAACTCTGTCAACATGATGGTGGAGAACTCTGTCAACATGATGGTGGAGAACTCTGCCAACATGATAGAGAACTCTGCCAACATGATGATGATGATGGAGAACTCTACTAACATTAAGACGATGATGATGGTGGAGAACTTTGCTAACATGATGATGATGGTGGAGAACTCTGCCAACATGATGATGATGGTGGAGAACTTTGCTAACATTAAGATGATGATGATGGTTAGAACTCTGCTAACATCATGGTGGAGAACTCTGCTCCCTCGACTAACTCCTCAACTGACTCTATGGTGGTCCCCAACTGTGTGCGTGTGTGTGCGTGTGTGCGTGTGTGTGCGTGTGTGTGCGTGTGTGTGTGTGTGTGTGTGTGTGTGTGTGTGTGTGTGTGTGTGTGCGTGTGTGTGTGTGTGTGCGCCAAATCTCCG
>OOFG01109934.1:0-13489 GCA_900323295.1 Molva molva
CGCTTCAGAGAGTGCCGTTATTTTGGCCATTGGTTTTTTTTGGAGTGTTGTTTTTCAGAGCAAAACAGCATAAAGCATCCCACTCACAGATCGTCTTAAAAACAATCCCAAACATTTGTGGGTTTTTAGATATAAAAAATAAAATCAAAACATTTTACTAGTGAGATCACCATATATCAAACAGACAGACTGAAGTCTGTTTTTGATATAGGCCTAACTCTGAGTTTCTATGTTTGAAACACAATCCGGAGTATCTTTCCAAATCACCAAATCCAAAAGTGACCTACCGTCAAGAAAGCTTTGTTTCTAAAATGGTAACATAAACATTGACACTTGGAGCAGCCTGCACATCTTAAATACGATTTACTCTTTGTGGTATTATTTTCAACCATGAAATGTAATCAAATTTGTGCTTAGTAAGTCCAGTTGTTCAAATACTGAACACCGATCCTATTTGCACTTGAATGAATTCCGCACATGGTGATCTTATTGCACAGTTTGTTTACTCCCTGAATGTATTGCATTGCATTTACTGGCCGTAGTTTAACTTCACGGCATGCTATTTAGTTCAATAGCGCTGTGACTAGCACATCTGAACGGCCTTGAATGAGCCCTGTAGCATTCTCAGGCTGTTTGGAGAAACTATGCAGAGCTCACAAGGAATAACAAAAGCAGAGAGGTGTGTTTTCTATGGGCTCTATGTGTGAAGATACATATATTTGTTTTAGGGTAGGACTTGCGGTGCCCTAATTTGGCCGCTACACTACGTTTGGCAGCCAGCCCTCTTCCTCACGGCAAGGTCCTGAGGGTCTGGTTTACTGCAGCTGGACAGCCGGGACAGACCCCGCTTCCTCCTCCCACAGCGTTTGGCTCAGCCTGCTGCTGACTGTGTGTCCTGTCCTGATGTCTAATTGGGCAATCCACACTAATGGTCCCTCCTCCTCCTCCTTCTCCTCATATGCTGATTGGGCCGGAAACATTCTGGGCAGACGATAGTTGTAGCTGGATGACGGACTGAGAAGACGAGTCATAAACGTCACACTGGGTTACCCTGAAGGACGGCCGGAGTCAGTGGTCTGCAGAAGTAGTGTGTGTGGGTGTGTGTGTGTGTGTGTCTGTGTGCATGTGGGTGTGTGCATGTGTGTGTGTATGTGTGTTTGTGTGTGTCTGTGTGTGTGTGTGTGTGTGTGTGTGTGTGTGTGTGTGTATGTGTGTGTGTGTGTATCTGTGCATGTGTGTGTGTGTGTGTCTTTGAGTGTGTGTGTGTGTGTGTGTGTAGTCATGTTAGTGTGTGGGCCCCCTGTTACCAGTTTTGTGTGTTTTCTTTGTAAAGACAAAGGAATATACTCCAGCTCAAACATAGTCAACAAAAAAAGTTGCCACTATTATCCTGCCATGCATAGGATGTATTTCTTGCATTTTCTCTGAAAAATATCACATTTTTTTCATTTTTTGCTAACCACTGCTACATTTCTTCGCCACAAATCTTTATTTCTTCTTGCTTTTGGGAGTGCAGGAAGGGGTAATGGCTCCAGTGGGAGCGACACCAAACTGTCTTTGATAAATTGTTTTTAAATCACAACATAATTTAATTTAGGCACCAATTTCCACATGGCTCCCAGAGTAAAAGCAAGTCGGCTGCACAGGGATTCACTTACTTGCACGCCCGCACACATGGTAGAGCACACACACACGCACACACACAATCACACGTATACTTCCATTCAAACATGCATCTTCATAACGGCAGTGGCATAGACATGCACACACATACACAGGGCCAGAAACACATGCACGCAGGTCATTTGCTAGTCAGGATCATCTTACATGACCTGCATCTGAGAGGCTAACAAAGTTACCGCCTCAAAACGACTAAAGTGGTCATTAAGGACACACTCTCTCTCTAGCTCTATTTCTCCCTCTCTCTCCCTCTCTCCCTCTCTCTCGCTCTCTCCTTCTCTCCCTCTCTCTCCCTCTCTCTCGCTCTCTCCCTCTCTCTCACTCTCTCCCTCTCTCTCGCTCTCTCCCTCTCTCTTCTTCCTTTTGGATGGTCTCTTGTTGCTCCTGTTTTTCATTTCTTTGTTTCTTTCTTCTGTTCATTCCTTTCCTTAATTTCTTTACATGTTTCCGATGCAGAAAGAGAGACAGTGAGTGATTAGGGTTAGTTAGATAGTTCATGTGGTATTATGCAATGTCTCCTGCTCTTGTGCACACACACACATAAAACACACACACAGCGACCTATAATGGAGCAAACAAAATAACATATCCAGGTAACATACTGTATGTAGGTACCCAAGCCATTGTATTAGAGTATTAACAGCTATCCTGCTACGGTCCAAATCATACAGGCATATATTGATGGAAACTATACGAGTTAAAGCATCTAAAATAATTCCCCATCAGGACTCAGCTTAAAGCTACCCCGCAATGAATGCAGTATCCAAAGGCAAATTAGGACTATATAATGTGTTTGTGTACAGAAAACAACACAGGTCCTGTTAGACATTGTCATGTGGAATTGTAAAAAAGTCCCTCACCCCTAGTCAATCAATACTTACACATTACACAAAGGGGAACATGAGCTCAACCCTCCAATGAACCACTAACTACATTGAATCCTGCCTTCCTGCCTAATAAGGCATTGGGAACGTCCAACATTACACACACACACACACACACACACACACACACACACACACACACACATACAAGCTGTACTGTACTTAGTCATATCACTATCTTAAAAATAACATGTGATTGCGTACAAAAATCGAAATTGAAAACAAAAATTGTCCAACATAGGAATCAAACATTCTTTGTGGTTACGATAAAGCAAAACTCAGCAAACAAATACTAAAACATAACATGTTTATGTATTACATGTTGACATCGCTTGAGGTATATGCACGTTTGAAATACAGTGTGATGAAGTAAAGTACACTTTGGCAGCAAATGTCCCCTGTGAAATAAAGCCTAAAACTGAATGCATACATTACAAATGATAACAGAATAAAATAATGTTAGGTGATACAGATATCAGGCCTTCTGACGGTGTTGAATTCATGTTCAATTGCAAACTGATTGTGAAATGAAAAACAACTGTATATATCAATCAGGAGAAGCATATTTAAAATGAACCACATTTATTGACACATTTGGTGATTAGCCAGCATCAGATTTCTCATCATGGGGTCGATGGATCCATGAAGTATGCCAGTAGATGAATTCCCCCTGATGGTGTCTAGACACTGGTGGTGGTGTGCCTATGGATGGAGTCTCTTGGCCCTGGAGGATGCAACCTCTTTCACCGTAGGTGGAGCTTTGTCACGGAGGTGAAGGTGATGGAGAAGGGCTGCAACGAGTCTCAATGAAAACAACAGAGACAAGCATGAGAGACGTAGATATTCAATGCGCGTTGGCGCGCAATTGTACTAATGCATGAGGTCCTGATTGGTTGAGAGATGAAGGGGAGGGGCCTGTGGTGACAGCGTGGGAATTTAGAACCCATCATAGAGCTATGAGAAATAGAAGGGGAATGTCGTTTTCCGTATTGAACTTTTGCTTTAACTACATTACTAACAAAACTTGAAAAAGGACATTCTGGTCCAAAAAAGTTTCATTTTCTTTTTCTCTCTCACCCTTACATTGTAAAAAGGTGTGTGTGTGTGTGTGTGTGTGTGTGTGTGTGTGTGTGTGTGTGTGTGTGTAACAATAAAACTCATAAAAAACTGAAATAAATTGCCATTGCCACACACACACACACACAAACAAACACAAATACATAGACACACACACACTCACACACACACACACACACATACACAGGATGACCCCTTAGTTGCTTTTATATTATGTAAGATATATTGGAGGCTTGTGTGCGTGTGTGAGAGAGTGAGTGAGTGAGAGAGTCAGTAATTGAGTAAGTGTGCATAATTGGTACACTTTCTCCTACTGCTAAAATAAAAGGTGATAATCATATTCTATTACATAAATAACATGTAAGAAGGAATGGTGGGGTGGGGTTATGTTGGTAAGGCCTTTTATTATTACTCTCTCTCTGCCTCTGTCTCTCTGTCTCCAACTGCCATTTGAATGAATAACAATGAGAGGAATGGAGGGTTATAATCCAGGAGCCAGTTAACAGACACACACTCACACAGGTCTGCATTCACACACACACACACACACACACACACACACACACACACACACACACACACACACACTCACTCACACTCACTCACACTCACACTCACTCACACTCACTCACACTCACACTCACACTCACACTCACACACACACACACACACACTCACACTCACACTCACTCACTTTCTCTCTCTTTCTCTCTTTCTTTCTCTCTCTCTCTCTGTCTCTTTCTCTATCTCTTCTCCTGTTCATTAAGTAAGTGATACAGAGAGAAAGAGAACCAAAAATACTGAAAGACGTCTTGTAGATAATGTTCGTTTACGTTTCACAGCACAATTCTCAGCAACAGTCTTCCCTTTCTGGAACTGGATCTTGACGTAGCAAAAGGGCTTCTATTGGTCTTTTCAGGAGTTCTTTAGATCTCCGGATCCTCCTCTGGAGTTCAATGCTCCTGGTGGGACCTCCCAAGGTGAAAGGTCACCAGGACCTCCACCTTGGGTGTTGGTGCAGTTGGACAGCAGGGTGGAGAAGCTCTATGCACTCTGGAGCATCCGGCTCTTGGTATGTGAAACCTTGTAGTGGGGAGGAGGCAAAGCTTGGATCAACTAGATGTATTAAGGCTCCGCTCAAGATGCTGCATTTGCTATGGATAACAGCCGTTGACTGTATAGTCACAACATAAACCCACTTGTATTGTACATTTAATTACAGTTACACTGTGATTTAATTGTAAACATATAGTTAGTAGCAGTGGTCTAATTACAGTGTCGTACTTTTGCTTTTTTCTACAGTAATTTCTTGTAATTTTATATTGTAAAGTTAGAACTTCAATTGTTTTGTTTATTTAAAAGAACGCATCAATCATCCAGTTATTGAAATTCAGGTAGACACAAAAACATTTAGCCTTTGTATCATTTGTTGCTATACAACACTGCAGGTCCCCTCGGGGAAGCATGTAGAATGAAAAGCAGGAGGCCAAGACGGCTGGCTTGTGGTCCATTTTCCCTCAGGGATCAGTCCGAACCTTATCTTCTACTTCTGACGTATGTTTTCCGGGACTAACAGTGAATCGCCTTTCAGTAAAGTAGGTTTCGTTAACTTAATAAATATGTAAAAACAACAAAAAGACTTGTTTTTGCATTCCTGCAAAAAGCGAATATTTAATGCATTAATGAATGTTATTGATATTAATATTGAATTTCAAAACGACTAAAGGGAGTGAGTTTAGCACACTTTGAAGGCAAATATTGATAAATGAATTATTAGAAACTGAGTTGAAGTTTAACACTGACATTGGATTTGCTGTATTTATTTCCATTCACTCTTGGATTGACAGTCCTTCCTCCTGAACTCTAAACAGTGCGTTTCTCCCGCGACCTCATCGCCTGTTTGCAGCCTTGACTGCTGCTTTTCCAGCACATTCAGCCTTAAAGATGTTGACTCATCTTAAACTTGTACTAAACTGAACAGAAACGTTGCAAAGCAATGAAAGTGATGTTTAAAAGTATCCTGCTATACATCAGACGCAGCCAAGATGTTTTGGCCAATTCAGAGAGCAACAGCAAATGCCCTAGGACTACCTCAGTCTAGCAGTGAAAGGCTCGGTTTTGGCTTATCACCAATCATGGCAGTAATTCAAATTTACAGCGATGCAGTCTTTCTTGGGAAACAAATCTTGCCTGCCTTTTGCAGAGGGATACTTATAGTTATGAGATCATTTCTCTATTATATTTATTCCATATTATATATTTATGTGTTATATAGTGCCTGCTGCATGAATATAAATGACATTATTATTTAACATGAATGTTGCCTACAACCTTTAAGATCTAGTTAGATGACAGGTTGTGTGCAACATTTTTGTAATACAAAACCCGCAAGCAGCAAATACAGTGATGCACGTGTTGATTCTAGGATAATAACAATAATCAATATTTGAATGTATGAGTTTTCATTGTAAGCGTTTTCATTATTTTTGGTCTAAATTCTGAACCTACCTTGTTTTCCATCAGCTGAACTCTGAAGAGCTCAAACCTCTAATGGCAAATGTGCTTAAAAAGCTGCACTGGTTGAACAGCACTGTTATAGAGTTGAGGAGATGTGTAAATAGACTGAGACAGCGCAAAATGCCTGCACAAAGGTCTAGCAGATTTGATGCCATCCAGAGAACTAAAACATGTCTTCAGCAAATTCATCACCCATACTGAGATTGTCTTTTCTGTTTGTTCAAAATATAGATTGCGGTTTGTTTTAACACTGCCAAAACAGTACTTCATCCTGATGAATTTACTCCACGTTGTACATAGTGGAACAGAATATCTGTCGTTAGCTGTCACAATGACCGCGATGCTGACAATGACAAACTCTCAACAACCACAACCAAGCAGGCTTAACAATACTATGGCGTAAACTGACCTTCAGTGGATCTGGCTCATTGTCTAGCGAGGCTATAACTGACATTTACAGTAAGGCAGTTAACAGCAGCAAATGTCATCTCCAGCAGCAAAGCCATACTGAACACAACAGCCCGGATACATGCAATATGAATATGCTGTGAAACAATATTTAGTTATTTTGGCCAACGCCTCTAGTGATTTGTGTTGCTCTCAATTTATATTCTCGATGCATTCATCTCCATATTCATTTCTCTGTCTTCTTCTTTTGTCACCCTACAGTCTGTCATGGCTTCCATTTTCACTATACCTGCCAAATCCCCTCTCTCAACTCTGTCTTTAACGCTTTCATGTCACAGTTTTTTGTTGCCAATGCTTAAAGTCAACAGTGTTGAGCGGTTCATTATTGGGTTGTTTCCAAGGTGAAAGTGAACTTGGTAGCACTTTATAATAACTGCAAATTTGTCATGGTCCTCACTTTAGATTCCCTCACACAAAATACTTTACTAATGCTAGATGAGATTGCAGAAAATGCCTCTTAGCTAATGCCTTCTTAATACTTTAATTGATTAAGCCAGCCTTTACATGTCAAATTTTGACTTGTAAAAACATTGAGTCCCTTTCCAACGACTACGCTGGCCTGTACTGGCCTGCATTGTGTAAGGTGGCAGTAGGTACTCTGTCAGTTATTTCATTATCTACGACAGCATTGAGTAGCCAAATTTCAAGTATTGAGGTTCCTTGATAGATTTTGAAATTGGAGTTAGCTATTTAGTCTGTAAATGTAAAACTATAGGTCATAGCTTACAAGTAAAGGTCCTTTTAAAATTGAGTGCTATAGTTCGTTTGGATTTTTTCCTCAAGAAGTAACGTCTGGAAGATTAAAGAATGCATACCCACTTATCATAATCCCCCTCATCTGCGAACTGCCCTTTGTTACACTTTATTCAACCGGGATTAAAAAGTTTGTGAAACTCAATTTTAATTGAATCATCTAAATACATAGGATATTTTGGTGAAAGGACCGGAGAATGCTCGTCTTTACTGGCTAAATTTGGCGTGTCTGAGACAAGGTTAAGCTTCAAGAACACTTCAATATAGGTCTGTGTGGATGTGTGGAGCTCCGTCTGGCCAGAAGTTGATTTTGACGTCTGCGTCCGTGAGAGGGTTAAGCTTCTCGGATAATAAAGTCCGAGAAGTAGTATAACGCCACGGTGTGTGGCACATTTCATATACAACATCGCTCATTATAACACTCCTACACAACCCCGGTACTTAAAGAGTATCACAAATGGGTTGTAGCCATGGGGATCACATGTAACAGCTCGAATTTGAGCTGAAACAGGGGGTTCAGTTACACTTTAATTTGAAGTTTATTGAATAAAAAAAGCATTTTCTCTAGAGCCATTTGTCCATTCTTGGCTACTGTACAAACATGGTAGTGCAACATGTCGGCTCTGTGGAAGAGGACCGCTCCCGTTGTAGATATAAAGGGCTCAATCTAAGGTAACGACAACACAACAGTTCTTATTTTCATGAGATTATACGCTAATTAAAACATACTTAAAGAATACACACTGTACCTTTAAGTTTTTATATAGCATTATTTATAATCCCCCTTATAATTTTACATTTTACACCAGCAAAACTCTTCTCTATCAGCCAGTGTGTCTGTATGATATCTGTGTCTGTATGATATACTAATGTATATATTTTAAATAACATGTTAGAGATGATAGTCTTCTTTCTATTTCTTCTATCTTTTTTAAAAACACACTGAAACACATTAAAGTACATCGGTGGTGTT
Organism: Molva molva; assembly: GCA_900323295.1. NCBI lineage: Eukaryota > Metazoa > Chordata > Actinopteri > Gadiformes > Lotidae > Molva > Molva molva. The sequence continues at coordinate 8,353 of OOFG01109934.1, forward strand.
GTGTTTGAATGAGTGCCATTTTCAAGATTTTCTATACACAGTGGACCAAGCAAGTGGCTGATCACACAGAACTGCTTTTTAAAAATGCGCCGCACACTTTGCCATGGTTTACCTGCTGTAACCACGCTTGTAATGAACTGCTTTGTTGAAATGTACCTCACATTTTTCTTGCGTTTTGTCACCGTGCAAAATAGTTACAATATTTTCCAGTTTGAGCGCTGGGCGTGGATCAGCGTCAGTCCTGACAGAGGAGACGTAACAAAAGGTCCAACAATGTGGAGAAGCTTATTTTGGGAGTGTAGAGATAACAGTTTATTAGAAAAGTTGAACAATCGCAAGAGTTCGGCTCTTGTTGAGTAACTTTTACCATGAAAACTGCAAATTTTTTTATGTTTAAATGGCCATTCAAACACAATTGTTTACAAAATATTGATTCTACAACCCTTTTTGAATCTAGAGGAGGTTGTGAATGACTTGAATAATAGAATTGCAAGGGCAAGAATTTGTACAATTGAAAAAAAAAAAAAAGTAGGCACGGCACAGCAATGTTTCAGAGTAATTTGGTTTTTATTGGTTGACAACCGGTAACGTAAGCAGACCAGTGTCCTGACAACGCGAGAGATTCTGTCCACACAATAACCTACTGCTAGTCATTCTAGGGATTGATTCTAGCATACTCTACCTCCAGAGGTGGTCGTGTTTAAAACATCTCTCTGCATCGAGATCTCACAACCCGATTTGAGGAGAGATTAAAAACACCTGCGTATAGATGGCATTGTGAGTGTGTGTGTGTGTTTGTGTTAAGGTAAAATTGCTCTTAATTATGCACATATTAGCTGGCAAAGAAACATACACTCAGTGTCACATGTGCCGAGATAAAAACAGGGCCCAGGGGGGCAGGGGATGGTACGGCCCGGGACAAGCTGTCGCCGCGTGTTGTTCAGGTGCTTTATTTCACCCACAAAATGGGCCGCATGATGGTGTGTAAAAGAATCCATTCTGAGAAGCTCAGAAACGCCAGTAGCAGAGTTGAGTCAGCGGAAAGCCCTCCTCCACAGACAAGCAGAACGGGAAAGCATAAGGACACAACATTTGGAAATAAAAAAAGTTTGTTACCCAGAATGGCATGAGGGTAGCCAAGGACATCAGAAGGAGCCAAACAGTAAAAGTATTTTAAAAGAAGAAGAAAAAATACAACCTTCGGCTTGAAGCTTAGCAGTCTTAGCATGCTGCAACCATTAGAGTCCTTGGGGGGAAACATATTGAGACGGCCGGGGCCTCCAACTGTGAGCTGCGTTTATTCAGCTCTGCTGCTCACTGAGCATGCATATTGCATGGTGTGGAAATACTTCTCTATATCATTAGTGCAATAACATGGCTTTGTAGGTCTGGAGGCACAGTCAGTGAATGTGCATAAATATCAGCCTCTTGTATGTTTTGTGTTTGTGTTTGTGTGTGTGTGTGTGTGTGTGTTTGCGTGTGTGTCTGCACAGCTATGCATTCCAGAATACCTGAGTCAATGTGTGGTACTTGGTCATCGTTAAGTGGGATACATGCATTGTTGTGTATGTGTGTTTGTGAATATTGTTTAATCATTCCACAGGTGTGTGCGTGTTTCCATGTCTGCATGCATGTGGTATGAAGGGCCCACATGCATACAGTTCATCGGTGTGTGTGTCTGTGTATTGTTAACTATGCAATTGTATGTGAAGGGATGGCATTATAAGCACAGTGCCGGTGCTAAGTAATTGCAGAAACCTTGAGGCACTGACAACATATTAAAAACCATAAAGAAACACATGATGACTTTCAATAAAATAGATGCCCGCCAGAAGCCTGATGCATTATTATTCATGATCATTCAGCTCCTCAGCACAACGTTTCCCCACCTTTTTTTCTGCAACGCTTTGCAGGATTATATGTCGCCCAATTTGAAAAACACCCATTCCTGGGTTTTCTCTACAAAGGTGTTCTCTTTCCTTTTCCTTTCGTGGCGTGTGCGCCATTGTGTTGTGGCTATGTATACACGGCATTACAGCCAACGTTACCCATTGAGAGTTTGTGTGTATTTGTGTGCAACTGTGTGTGTGCTAGAGAGAGGCCAAGGACTAGAGGAGAGAGAGAGGCCACTTTAAAGTGGTTTTAACACAGGGTTACGGTCGGCAAATTTGTAAAGATGTCAGTATCGAGTGAGCGTCACCCTATTTAAATGTTTAATTGTCGATTAAGAGTTATAGACGTACTTGTATTAAGTGTGTGTGTGTGTGTTTGTGGTTTTGTGTTTGGTTATCTCTTTGTGTGTGTGTGTGTGTGTGTGTGTGTAATTATGCTGGTTCACATTTAAGGCTTTGTGCGAGCAGGTTGATAAACAGCTGGGCTGTTTATCAAGTGAAGAGAGTTGGAGAGAGAAAGTCATTTAGCGTGAAGGGATAACAAGTGAAATCACCAAAACACAGAGGGAGAAACAGAGGACGAAAACAACACACCGACCACGACGACAACAACGACTGTGGTAATCGCGACATTATGACTCGTCTCACTTTCGTACCGTGACTTTGATTTGCACCACAAATGTGTTTTTTAAGACTTGCCCCAACCGAGGCACTAAATAGTTCCGGGCAGCTTTGTGATTTAGTCTCTGTTTTACAGGTACCGTTTTCACAGCATAATCACCTCCCCAAAAATACATTATATGAAATATGTTCACACAAGTATGGGCAGGTTGTAAACGACGCAGAAGGAAACACACACACAAGCGCACATGCGTGCATACACACATACAAACACACATACAAACACACCTTTTCTTGGTTATGGTGTTATGCTGTTTCTGGCTCTGCTACAATCAACAATATCATGGAGGACTTTCCCACTTCAATCAAGCGGACAAAGTAAATCACTGCACACAGGGTCTTCTGTTAGTTTGCCACTATCAGTGTTTTATCTCTGCATCTGTTGTTATTGAGGCACTTTCTGAAACTATGAGTGCAAGCTGCAGCATACAATTGAAAATTACTTAATGAGAAACAATACCAAATGCTGTGAGTTTGTGTAAACTCTAACCTCTAACTCTTACATCAAACTCTAACCTCTAGCTCTAACCTCTAAATGTAACCTCTAACTATTACCTCTAATTCTTCCCTCTAACTGTAACCTCTTACTCTAACCCTTTACCTCTAACCTCTAACCTCTCACTCTAACCTCTTACTATAACCTCTAACCTGTAACCTCTTACTATAACCTCTAACTGTTACCTCTTACTATAACCTCCCACTCTAACCTATAACTATAACCTCTAATTCTTACCTCTAACTTTTACCTCTGACTCTAACACTTTACCTCTTACTATAACCTCTTACTATAACCTCTAACTCTAACCTCTAACTCTAACCCTTTACCTCTCACTCTAACCTCTTATTATAACCTCTTACTATAAACTCTAACTCTAACCTCTAACTCTAACCCTTTACCTCTAACCTCTCACTCTAACCCTTTGCCTCTAACCTCTAACCTCTCACTCTAACCTCTTACTATAACCTCTAACTCTAACTCTAACTCTAATCTCTAACTGTGACCTCTAACTATTACTTCTCACTCTATAACTATGACCTCTAACTCTTACTATAACCTCTAACTCTTACCTCTAACTCTAACTATAACCTCTAACTTTAACATCTTACATTAACCTCTAACTCAAATCTCTATTCTCTAACTCTAACCCTTTACCTTTAACCTCTAACCTCTAAATGTAACTTCTGACTTTAACCTCTAACTGTAACCTCTAACTATAACATCTAACTCCAACTTCTTACTGTATCCTCTAACACTAACCCTTTACCTCCAACTTCTGACCTCTCACACTAACCTCTAACTCCAACCTCATAATGTAACCTCTCACGCTAACCTCTAACCCTTTACCTCCAACCTCTAACCTTTCACCCTAACCTCTAACTTTAACCTCTCACGCTAACCTCTAATTCCAACCTCATAATGTAACCTCTCACGCTAACCTCTAAATCTAACCCTTTACCTCTAACCTCTAACCTCTCACCCTAACCTCTAACACCAACCTCATAATGTAACCTCTCATGCTAACCTCTAAATCTAACCCTTTACCTCTCACGCTAACCTCTAACACCAACCTCATAATGTAACCTCTCACGCTAACCTCTAAATCTAACCCTTTACCTCTAACCTCTCACGCTAACTTCTACTCAAACCTCATAATGTAACCTCTCACGCTAACCTCTAACACCAACCTCATAATGTAACCTCTCACGCTAACCTCTAACTCCAACCTCATAATGTAACCTCTCACGCTAACCTCTAACTCCAACCTCATAATGTAACCTCTCACGCTAACCTCTAACCCTTTACCTCCAACCTCTAACCTCTCACCCTAACCTCTCACACTAACCTCTAATTCCAACCTCATAATGTAACCTCTCACGCTAACCTCTAAATCTAACCCTTTACCTCTAACCTCTCACCCTAACCTCTAACACCAACCTCATAATGTAACCTCTCACGCTAACCTCTAACACCAACCTCATAATGTAACCTCTCACGCTAACCTCTAACACCAACCTCATAATGTAACCTCTCACGCTAACCTCTAACACCAACCTCATAATGTAACCTCTCACGCTAACCTCTAACACCAACCTCATAATGTAACCTCTCACGCTAACCTCTAACTCCAACCTCATAATGTAACCTCTCACGCTAACCTCTAACCCTTTACCTCCAACCTCTAACCTCTCACCCTAACCTCTCACACTAACCTCTAATTCCAACCTCATAATGTAACCTCTCACGCTAACCTCTAAATCTAACCCTTTACCTCTAACCTCTCACCCTAACCTCTAACACAAACCTCATAATGTAACCTCTCACGCTAACCTCTAACACCAACCTCATAATGTAACCTCTCACGCTAACCTCTAAGTCTAACCCTTTACCTCTAACCTCTTACGCTAATTTCTAACACCAACCTCATAATGTAACCTCTCATGCTAACCTCTAAGTCTAACCCTTTACCTCTAACCTCTCACGCTAACTTCTACTCAAACCTCATAATGTAACCTCTCACGCTAACCTCTAACACCAACCTCATAATGTAACCTCTCACGCTAAC
>OOFG01109935.1:0-20012 GCA_900323295.1 Molva molva
TGTGAAAGAGGGTGCCCACTTGATAACCCCAATGACATTCTGCTTACTGCATACTGCTGCATTTACTGCTGTTAGTTGGGCTAGTTGTCTCGTGTTTTTCACCTTTGGTTGGTAGCTTAGTAGCTAGCGTGCTTATAAGGTTGATTTGGTCAGGGGGCATTGTCACTACCTGGAGCTCGCACTTAAACGGAGCCTGGGTCTGTTGAAGGTGGCATTGCTGTTTTTAGGCTGTGATAGCCATAGGATAGGTACATCGTACTGTGTACTGATGTATTTACTGCTGTTAGTTGGGCTAGTTGTCTCGTGTTTTTGGTTGGTAGTTTGGTAGCCAGCGTGCTTGTAAGGTTGGTTTGGACAGGGGTTTCTGAACATGTGTTTTCCTTGGATTTTGGCACAAGGGATTATAACATCTGATCCTGTGTATTAATGAATTACGTGGGAAGATTGGAGCGAACAGAAACCATCTATTAAAGCTGCTGTAGGTAAGATTTGATGATTGTAAATAGAGAAGCAGAAAAGAGCAGAAGAGAGCGAGATTTTGAAACTTAATCAAAAAAACGTCCCCTCTCGGCTTGCTCATTTCTCCGACATTGAGAAGCGTTCTCTAATACGATAACATTGCTTTAATCTCTCTGCTTTAAAAAGAGGGCAAGGACCCATCTCTCTGTTCAAGCTACTGCCCTCATCATTTTGAACACAGATATCAAGCTTTATGCCAAAAATACTAGCAGCTTGTCTGGAAACACGTATCACAACATAGCTCTTGCCAAGGCTGCCCTCCCTCGCCTGTTATTTTCACTATCCATTGAAACTGGTGCTGCCCAGGCTGTCTGGAAACTTATGACCCTATTATTGTTCACAACACAAGACAGCACGTATCTCTCTATGCAGATCATATTCTTCTCTGTATTCAGAATGTCCCTCAGTCTCTTCCCCACCTCCTATGTATCTTTAAGAACTTCAGCCAGATCTCAGGATCAAAATTAACTGGGGAAATTCAGAGATGCTATCATAAAAAATATATTTTATTGCAGGCACCTGCACATTATGGATCACGCGCATCTCTAGAACAAAAGTCTATGCTTTGTTGTCTCTGCCTCTCTTCAAAGGACCTGCCTTGTGAAGAGACAAAGGTACCATGGAACAGGCTCACGTCCGTTGAGACACCTTTGACATAGCTGGTATGCTACGCTATCAAGGTAAAAGTTACACTGGAAAAACAACTCTGTCACTACAGGTTGACAGCAGTCACCTGGTGTGGCTACCACTATGTTGCTGTGACACAGACGTTTATTAGTTTATGGTGAAACTTAGATAAATAAAGACATAAACGGATGTGGGTTCCATGCCGATATAGTCACCAAAAGGCAAGACAAATGAAAGGGGCTAAGGTAATAGTCAACCTTATTTTTGGTCGTATTATATTAACTCCTAGTTTCAAAAGTCTCAGGACCTGGTTCTGTTTGAGGTGAAAGGGACTTCAGGACACTCCAGTTGATTAGCGCCCGGCGACCCACTTGCTTGCCAAGTCTACTAACAGTTAAGCTAAAGTTGTCAGAGATAGTTGAGAGCTGGTGCTTTCTGAGTGTAAAAGCGAGAAGAGGTTTTTGAATTATCTGATGACGCCGTGTCTGTACCCTCTGACCCAAAGTGCAACGGCTTCCAGCCAATCATTGGCTAGGCCTAATATTCATGCTTCTGAGGACTACACAGAGGGGCCTAATATTCATGCTTCTGAGGACTACGCAGCTAGGCCTAATATTCATGCTTCTGAGGACTACGCAGAGGGGCCTAATATTCATGCTTCTGAGGACTACGCAGAGGGGCGTACCCCATTGTGATATAATGACGAATGTTGAAACAGTACCAGGAGTAAATTTAGCCAATACGTATTAGGGATCGGATCCACTTCAGCAGGTTGTCTGGGGCAAAGTCTGACCAAAAGTGTCAATGCTTTCAACTTCCCAATACACATATAAAAGTACTGTTTCTCATTCTCTTATTCCGTTTCACTCTTATTCTGTTTCTTTCAGCCAGTGATGCATGTATAATACAGACCACCAAGGGAATCTAATTCTGCTTCCTGTAGTTCTTCAGTATTCTTGGATACGACGAGACTCAATGTTCATCAATACGTTTCATACTGAAGGTGCCAAGCCTGTTCATTTGGAATAACATGTCAGGATCTGAGAAGCACTGACTGCATATTAGACAAACCTTTTGGGTATTGTAGTGTGTAGTGAGCAGGGTTCCAACTGGTTTGATTGTGATATTTCAGTATTGAGAGCACATGGATCTAATTGAATGGCGAAAGGAGAGACGTTGCATTGCTTTTGTTTTTGTCACACCTTAACTTAAGAATACAGTACAATAGAAGACCCTCATCCAGGATCTAAATCAACTAGTGTTTAAATAATAATAAAATAATAATATTATTTTATGCACAAATGTGTCTACCTTTGCCAATTGGTCTGGAGAGAGACTAAAGTTCATTGCATAGCATAACATTTTTACACTTAGACACTAAGACATGTGTTTGCTGTGGTCCACCCATCGATGAACAACTCACCTGCAGGACTGCATGAGGCCGGCCAGACCCTGGAAGAATCCAACATCCTTTTTGTCTCTCAGATAGTCCAGCATTTTCTGTCAAGAGAGTAAGAGAAAAAAACAAGCCATGTTGCTCCTGCAAGCCAAAGCCTGGTCAGAAAGGTACACTCTATAAATAGTCAACTGTAATCTCACATTTAGCTTTAAAATGAGTACATGAATTAGATTATCGAGGTAATAGCTACATGTAAGGGTCCTGGTAGGCTGAGAGACGGTCGCGAGTTGTATTGTGTATCAGGTCTACCGAAACACCATTTTATTATTCTTACTTCCTATGAATTGGGTATGTCAGCTAACAATCCCCTGAGCCAGAAGAATAAGAACAAGAACAACATCAAAGACAGGGAGAATAAATATGTTTTTTTAATTTAGAATTTGACAAAGCAATATCCGAAACCTGTAGTGGAAACAGATATCCCTCTATGCAAGTTCCTCCCTCTCGCCACTTGCTCAGGATTCCCTCCCTCTCTCTCGCCAACACACACATTTAAAGCAGCCATTCCAGGCGCCTCACTGGGAGAAGAGAAGGACTGGGAACAAGGGTTCTGGTACCTGTTGCACGGTGGAGTTCCCCCCATTGAGGACCGCTATACCCAGCTTCAGTGTGGACGCCACCATGGGGCCCATTTCACCTAAGATCAGATAACACATGACGGTACTATTCTGGTGCCTGATGTGACATTGGGGTGCTACAGCAGAAAGTGCAGGACAGGAGTAGAGATTACAAAGAGATCCACATTGGTTTAAAATACCGACATGAGTGAAAGAAACAAAACTCCATTAGCTACTTCTAAAGCCCAGAGCACATGGGATGAGTCGTGTCAGGACAGACCTCATCGTTGGGTAGTGTTTGTTGTTGATGACTGGTTTAAGCAGCCTGGCCCGACCCAGACTGATTTAACTCTGGGGCTGGGTGAGGCTGCACACCTGTGGTTCATTGTGCAGTTAATTCACACAGGATAAACCAGCCATCACCACACAATGCAATAAACCGCTCCAACATAGCGCTAGCATCGTGGTAAGCCTTAGCATAGCAGCCAGCATTAGCAGCGGGGCTAGCGATCCAGTGGATAATACCTCAATTCATTGCATTTAGCATTAATGAGTTTACCTTGCAATTTTTATGAATACAATCGACTCGACCTTCTGTGACCATGAGCTACACTGAGCGAAACTGGCATTCCAACCCTGCGTTTAATTTTGCCAGCCTAACATTTACAGATTTGGGCAATCAGATATCGCTAAAACGCAACACATTTCAATCAGATATCGCTAAAACGCAACACATTTCAATTACAACTTGCATTAGATGCATCTCCAGTGTCTAGATGGATATCAGATATTGCTCTCGCAGATTTATACAATTCGATAATCAAATTTTCCATCCCAGATGTAATCCCAGAGCACCTACTGATGTTGTTTCACAGATCCGATCGATATTAGATCTTGGCTACATATACACCTGGAATTGGATGTGTTTTGGTTGTATCCGATTCATATCCGAATGCCTAAAACACATGTTAAGGCCAAAAAAAAGGGGTCAATGTAAAGGTGGTCTTAAACTAATTCAAAGCATTGACTCCTTTGGAACCGACCTTTGCTGGCACTGATGGTCTGCAGCACCATCTCAGCTGCTCCTCGGTCATGCAGCCGAGCCTGCTGGTAGAGCAGCTTCTGCTTCTCCATCTCCTTCTCCTGGTGGTGGGAGAGGCCATCACGATGGAGACAGTGTTCTCAACAACTCATTTCATCATTTAAAGGCACACCAACAAATCGATATATTTGATGCACACCCGTTTCCAGTGCAATACCAGTTAAATACATATTGACAGTGCTATGAACTGGTATGACTGAATGTGATTGTGAGTGAATGTAGACATTGGCCTTCTTTACACAAGCAATTTGAATCCCATGTTTGGGAGACTGCGATGGAAAAAGTTTTCTGCTTCTAAACAGGCGGGAACGGATGCAGACAACGGTTGTCCAAATGTCCTGCGGAGACAGTGTACGCTACATTTAATCTAGATAAGCTAGCGGTAGGTTCTCATCCAGACACAATATCTTGCAGAAGGTTGTCAAGTCAGGTGCTTAGCTCAGGCGTCGCCGGTCAACCGATATAAGGCAAAAGGACGTCTTCTGTGCAGTGTAAACTGGGAGGCGGCACCAGGGATGCTACATCTCTGCGCATGCTCTGAGATTGTGAAAACCCTGGATGTCATGCCAATCTGAAAGCTGTAGGTGCGTTCACACATCAGCATTTCTCCTAAATTTACGTCTTAATAGGCTGAGACCGTTGTGACCGCATTGGGTCCTTCTCGTAAACAAGTTTTATAGTCTAGACTCAATTATAATTCAAAAACAGTTGCAGAAGCCGCATATTTACCTTGTGCAAAAAGGCCATACAATTTTAGTGTTTGTGGTGTACCAGTTTAGATTGCTCGTCTTTGATCTCAAATAACAGTTTCAAGTCGGTGGTTGAAGACGATGGTTTGATTTGCAACTTCACAATACAGAAACCTTTGGCCTTTTCGAGACGGCAGACATGAATGTAATCATAAAGAAACGCTAAATGTTTGGAACAATCGTAGTGATTCATTCTTTTTGCAGTCAGAAACTTTGTAAAACACCCCACAGTTCAGTGCAGATACATATTTATAGAATATAGTTTAAAGTATCAAGGGGCTAAAAGAAAATAATTTTAAACGGGAACAGACAACGTACTTCAAAACTTTTCACTTCGTCTCCATCCTCTTCCACCTCGTCGTGACAGCTCTGAGGGCGAGAATGAAAACAGTGAATGAAGTCGGCCATTAAAGGGATATCACTACTGCTACGTTTCAATTCATCAATACAAAAAATAGCAAATAATTAGTACTTTCGGGGAATTTAACTCGGACTTACCTTGGCCATTATGTCGGCGTAGGCCATGTAAAGATTGTCTTCATCTAGTTTGCTGCAATAGAAATGAAAGAAAACATGGTGTTTAGCCGTTCATCTCATCACTGTATTATTTTTGGTTGCGTAAGGCAGAGCAATTTCAAATACTTCTTGGCTTATGTGCAAGTCAATTTCTACATCTACCCTGGTCCAAACTACTATTTGAACTCTTTTAGGGTGTGTACTTCAAGCCCTTTAGTTTTTCCCAAATCATTGTTGGCGTGTTTGGATCTGGACTGAGCTTTATTGTCTATGATACTGGCCACTTTTGAAGAGCAGCATACCATTTTTCAGTGAGAGCAGTTCGGCTGAACAGCTGAATGAGTTGATGCAACGGGTCGATGTGCTTCAGACTGTCTTCCTCTTCGGCTGGCTCGTCCTCGCCAGATTTCTGTACAGACATGCACAAACAAACAAAGATAAAAATACAGGAAGACGCTTTCAAAATAGGAATATTAACTATCGATACATCTAAAAAGTAACATTGCATTTAGACATGACGAAGCACTCTGAGAAATCTAGGCTGCCGAACCATGACGCTTTGAACCTGACACTGAATCATCTCTTTATTCCTAAGGCTAACTGCTAACTAGTGAAAACATATGCTTTCTATAACTTCCCAGGGTAATGTAATTAGAACTTTGTTGGGGGGATATTGTGGCGTTTTGAGGAGACACATACAGCCAGGTCCTCGATGAGCTTATCTTCAAAGTAGTGGTCTTCTGCCTCGATCCAGGACTTCTCGTAGCCTTGAAGAAACAGGTTGACAGCTCTATGTCTGAGGAGGAAAAAAGGAGCGAGAAAGATGCGTTTATATCTTCCCAGCTTTCATAAAATTGTGTACGTTTTGTCACAAATATATATATATAACAGGAAAGGTGCTGTATAAATGCAGTTCTTCTTATGAATACCTGGGCAGGTTATACAGGGGAGCCATCCTGAAGCATGCCACCACCGCCCTCTTCCTCTGCTTGGACAGCAGTTTGTGCCACACCGCCTTCTTACTGCGCTGGGGGTGCTCCACCTGCAGGACCGTACAGGTGAACCCAGGGGCTGGTTAACATGGGAGTACTGGGAGTCCAGGTCCTATGTTGCTGTTCTGTGTGGTATACCACTTTTCTGCGGCTGAAATAAATGTATGTTCAGGTTTTGGCAAAGTGCACACTTGGCAAAGCAGGAGGTCAAACGGTTCTTCAAGGAATCCTTCGTGATTGTTTCACCTGAAGCCTATTTTCCGATCATTTTGGGTCAAAGGGTCTTATGTGGACAACATTTTTTTAGATTTGTCCAGTATTGAGCGAGAACGCTGTAGCCATAATCAGCGAAACTAACAGAGAATACAGAGAAATAAAACTTGTTTCTTTCCCTTTCGCTTGACCTGGTTGGTTTGTTATTGTGTCCTACCAAGTCTCGCTCAATGAGAGTTGAGTTGTGTTGTTGCAGGAAACGGTGGAAACGTGAATGAGAGCTGGAGAGTGTTGAGTTTGTGGTGTTGGTTCACCACAAAACAGAAAAAAAAGGAGACCATGGATGTCTACCTGGTACGTCCCATTGCCCTATTCCACAGATGTGGTGGACTACAGCACGGTGATGGCACCACATCAGACCTTCATCACCAACAACTGAAGACCGTTTTTGGGAATGGGCTAAACAGAACATTGCAAGACATTGTTGTATATTTTGTAAGTCGATGTTTGTCTGTCTCGCAAAGTCTTTGTTTGAAACTGTAATTCTAGTAGACATCCTTTTTAAAATAAAGTGGGAAGAGATGTAGCTAAGGCTTTCAGATATTTTGTTTGGGCGCAAAAGAAAACTCAATCCAGTTGTTTTCATCTGCAGTACGATATCAACTGGTCCATTGGATGTATAATAAGAACGGTCTTGTCATGTGGAAGTTACGTTACCCGATAGTCAGTACATTGTTCTTTGGTGCTAGCCAACCGAAGACGTTCTTATCCATGGGACTGGATCTGCACTTGGTTGGCCAGGAGTAGGTCTACACCGTACCGCCGTTTCAGCCGCCAAAGAATTTGAAATATAGGAAAGACCCTGTGGGAGGAGAAGACGGCCAGAGTGCTACTATCATCATCATGCTGAACAGCAAGCCATAGCAACGATGGAAAGAGATGAAGAAGAGGAAAAAGCAATGAGCAGGAGGCTGCAGATGGTCCAGATCCAACACCACAGGAGACAAGTAAGGACGGGGAGAGGATGAGAAAGACATCCAGCCAGAGGCGAGGAAGGATGCATGCTCCAGTGAGAGGCCACCCCAACCAGGCCCCGGGGAGAGGAGCACGTCTGTGAGAGTGAAGAACAGTACGCTCCAGATTGCCCATACCACCGAGAGCAGTGCTATTTCTGCGTGGGTGAGGAACAATGGGCTCAGAGTGCTGAGACAACAACAGCTCACTCTAACCACAAGAGAGTGGGTCGGTACGAGATAAGACAGGGGAAGCTAGCACAACTACCACGTTTGTGCATCCTTTCCTACTGTCTACGGTTTGTCCAGTAAATGCATGTGGCCGAGACTTGATGTGTTGATGAGGGATTACCATGACATGGAGGAAGGGCTAGAAATAGATTGCCTCAACAGGGAAAGTGACCTGGGAAGAGAGTTTCAATATGTCCAGTATTACTCCAAAGCTCCCATCAATTCTGAGTTGGCTAACCTGGCACAAAAGCTTGGGTATGCACGTAGCAACTGAGTTTGAGGAAGTTTGGATTAAAGTGGGAAAAGAAAATGACACACTGACAGGAAATGGCCTCTATTCAGACTCCAATTGTTATTGTGCGATGTGTGTCTCACTCAGACACCCAGTTGAGATTGTATCAACTGTATGATTCGGTACCCACAGCAACACGTGTCTCCAAGATCTGACCTCTGGCCTTGTAAGCCTCATGACCCCTAAAGGGAGGATGCAACCAATGGGATTTCACCAGTTCAATTCATCATTAGAGAGGGCCTTGTTGCACCGTGTCCAGACTCTCCATGTAACACGCCCATTCTGCCATTAGTTCACACAGATGGCACGGGGCGTGCCAGACTTGCGCTCTGTAAATAAAATTACGCCCCTGTAGTACCTAATCCCACCACTAGTCTTTCTGGAACTCAGGGGATACAGAGTACTGTTCTGTGATCAACAGCGCTCACTTTAAAAGGTGGTTTAAAGTGCTACACCTGGACTAGAAGATATTGAGAAGCCGTGTTGGAGTTGTTCCTACAACATCAGAATTAATGTTGCTTCAGGAACATCATTGCAACTGACCAATCACGTTGTTGTGATGTCATAGCTTTGCAACCCGGGGAAAAGCAGGTAAAAAGGGCCTCACACGCGGAACAGAAGATAAGCATTTCAAAATACTTCCTTTAATAATGATACGATACGTGCATTTGAGGTTAAGGACCATCGAAATCTAGTTTATCTGTTGGTTTGCTAGTGTTAATTATACTAGCTGTGCTTTCTTGCAGAGAACAGCTAACATTAGCTTCTAACCAGATACACCGTGCCATTTCAAACCTCTATGGTAACTAGTCAGCTAACATTTATGTTCACATCATCATGAGAGCTGCGGTGCCAAGTGGTGCTCTCAACATAACGTTAACATTGAATTAATGTTGGTGTTAACACTAAATGATGTGTTCAGGTTCAATAACCACTGGCCATGTTCCCAGTTCTGTGCAGACCTACATAAGTTAACCTAATGGTTGTGGGTTGAATCAGAGAAGGAAAATAATTACCGTATATATCATTAACTGGCCCGTAGATGTGGAATTTGTCTTAAATAAACGATTACCTATTAGCGAGTAATATTTGCCCAGCATTATTTTACCTGTTTGTCCAGGGTCAAAAGATTTCAGTTTGTCCTGGGCTTTCATATTAAAGTTTGTCCTAGGCTTTCATATTAATGTTTGTCCTAGGCTTTCATATTAATGTTTGTCCAAGGCCATTATATGAACATTTGTCCTGGGTCATCATATAAACGTTTGTCCTGGGTCATCATATGAACGTTTGCCCTGGGTCATCATATGAACATTTGTCCTGGGTCATCATAAAAACGTTTGTCCTGGGTCATCATATAAACGTTTGTCCTGGGTCATCATATGAACATTTGTCCTGGGTCATCATATAAACGTTTGTCCTGGGTCATCATATGAACGTTTGTCCTGGGTCATCATATGAACATTTGTCCTGGGTCATCATATGAACATTTGTCCTTGGTCATCATATTAATGTTAGGACTTTGTCATCATATGTTTGTCCTGGGCAGTACATAGACTTTATATAGGTCTACACACACACACACAGACAGAGAGAGACAGAGACAGAGACAGAGACAGAGACAGAGAGAGAGAGAGAGACAGAGAGAGAGAGAGAGAAAATTTGCTACAGTCCACTGGGTAGGCTGGTAGACTGATCTATGAATGCAGGAAAATAGCACCCTCTAGTAGCTCGCGGTAACCCTAACGCCAGGTAACACATTTCCAGTAACCTGCACATATGTTTCTTCATCAAACCAAAAGATGGCATAGAATGCGTATGATAATCTAGCCTTAAAACGGTGAACTGCGGGGAGAGATGCATGTGTAGACCTGGTCCAGGTGGAAGAGGACATGAGCGATGTCCAGCACCCTCTCCACGGTCTTCTCAGGGTCGGAGGTCTCCTCGTTGCGGTTCGGAAGGTCTCGGTACAGGGCCATTTGCCACCGAATGGCTGGGTCTTCCAACTGGGAAAGGAACAGATGAAGACGCATGTCTAGAAAGGTCAGGTCAATTTTACTTGTATAGTCAATCACAGTTACCGTCTCAAAGGGCTTCACAGAACATGTATGGAAAGGAAAACAGCAGCACGTACGCAGCAGAACCAGGCGTCGGCAACATCAACGCCACCGTGTGACATTGGCTGCAGAGCTTTACATGTACATGTTGGTCCAATCAAAGGCCTCACTTGAAAGCAACCGCCCACATAAATGTTGTGGATCTCTGATTGGTGCATTGATGAGAGGCGCTACGTATGCAACCTCACAGTTGCATGCTACAGCTCACCTAGCTTACATTATGATTTGATAAATGCTGACATCTAATAACCGATGTCAACATAAGCTTTGTTGAACCTAGAAACATAAATTGTTTCACCTTTCCTTGAAGATGTAGATTGCTTTTGATGATCTCCCGAACTTCATCTTCAGTGTCTTTCTGTTAAGTAATCCAAAAACATCTTATGTAAGGATTCAGCAACATTATGGGGACTGAGATTCAAACAAGCAATAATTGTTTTAACAAGAAATACAGCAAGTATGTTGTAGATCAGTGGTCACTCAAAGTGCTATTACAACATCTGAGATTGCCATTTTAACCCATAGACAATTTGAGTTCATATTTGAATCTGGTCCTATGTTTTTTAAACATTGTGCATTTATATAATTTTTTTTCGAGATATGGAACAGGATCAATCAATAGCAGTACTATGTACCCCAGTTCATTGCTTTCATCTAAACTAAGTGGTTTTAGGGTTGCCTTAAGGAACCACGGTCTAACCAACAAGCAGCGGGGCTCTGACCTGAGTGAAGCGGTTTTTAGCCAAGGCAATGAGCTCCTGGTCTCCTGGCGCGCAGATGTTCAGTCCTACTGGCAGCATGCGCTTCAGGGTGGCCACGATCAGGCTGGTCTGCATGGTGTAGCGGTCGCCCTTCCTCTTCAGCTTCTTCCTCTCCTGGTCGGAAATGGCACCCTGGGGAGAGAGAGACGCTGAGCACCTTTTGATGTGTCCGTCATCCATTGGACAGGAACATAACGTGAGCTACACGTCTTGAGTTTGAACTGTGCATGTGTTGTCAAGAGAAAGGGGAAATGTGCAGATTGACAGTGAGGAAGAGTGAGATACGGTGAACTGTTTGAGAGTGATTTTCTAACCCGCTTTCCACGGAGGTTTGTGATCTACGAATACAAACGTGGGCGCCCCTGTAAATGAGACGGAAAGTGTTTGTTGAGGGCCGTCCTCAGTCCACCTGACTCTGCAGCGATTGGATAGGCTTAAGCCAGCCGGACTCCGCATCCAGATGGTGTATATTTGTGCCATATTTCCAAACTAAACACAGCTAAGTAAAAACGCCTTATTTTCAAATAAAACAAATTCCAAAGCAGCATAAATATGATATTAATGAGGACCTGCAGGTGTAATCTGCATCTACATCACTTGCTGGGGTTTGGGATTGTCCGACTGTGGTTCTGAGCCTAGCTTCCTGTGTTGGGTCCAGACTAATATCTGGAGGCAAAACCAGGCTGAGCTCTTGAGATTTAGGATGGCTTCACCTGTGCTACATGACATCTCTAAAACATCTCTTGATATTGTCTTACCTTCGACATCTTAGACTTGGTATCGGTGATGAGGAAGGACATATTGTTGATCTCATTTTGGACCACAAAATTCTGCTCTTCCCTCTTGAAGTTCTGGCACAAGAAGCAAAAATTATACAAACTTCCATTCACAATATTTCATTATAAATGAATGTGTGAACAAACGGTCAAATAGACAAGGCACACTGGTATTACAATATTAAACCAATCTTGAAGCAGACATTTCTGGCATGTAGGGAAATGCCTCACTCGATTTTAAGCTTGTTACAAAAGAACATAAATGAACACAGATATGAGATATAAAGTGATTCATTCATGTTTAATATATCGTTTGACTCCCATAATGATTATGGTGCTGCCTGGGGTTGCATTTGGAGTGTGGAGTTTGTGTTTGCTGCAATCAATTCTGCTTCAGAACAGGAGATTAACAATGAAATAGGAGTATCTGCGAGCTCCAGACGGTATTCTTTACATGCGACTTGGCCCAGAAGATGAAGACCTCAGCGACCATGCGGAACAGCTCCTCTGCCTCTGGGTTCGGTTCCTTCAGCCACTTCGCTCTGGGAAAAGGTGCAATTCACATCCAGTTAACACCTCTTATACCAGTGGTGTTAACTGTTTAATACTTGATTTTTGATTGGTCAATAACGTTCCAAGGGTATGCATTATTTTTAGTAACGGGACACTTCTGCCTTTTAACAGTTTCAGTTGATTAAGTCGATAAAGCAATAATATTCTAGGTGAAGAAAGCTAATATCTAATGATTGTTGGTAACTGGTATAAGCAGAATACTTTAGCGATGGTCTCAGCACCATCACCTCATCACATCAACAATAATCTGAAACCAGGAATATTTCCTGGGTTACTGTTTTCAAAACACATTGGATTGGCAGTATGGCATTAACATCCAACAATGTTACAATGTACGGGACAAAAAGGTGATTTAAATGGAAGGAAAATGATCGGTAGCAAAAGCACTTCTGAGTTGTTTTTAAAATCAACATTAAGAATTACAAAGATGGAAAAAAAAATGTAAGCCTTTCAAAAATGTATGAAAGACGTGAACATGATACAAGAGAAGGAAGCCTACCTGTTGTAATCGACGAAGCGAATGAGGAGGGGATAGAAAGCGTACAGGTCCCGGACCAGTATGGTGAATTCATCCAATACCAGCAGCTCTGCCTCCGACATCTCACCTCTCCCCTCGGCCTTGGTCTGCTCCTCATCCATGAGGACAACTGCTGCTTTCTGGAGACAGATGGACCATTAGAGAGGCCCATGACGGTGATAATCCATGGTTACAGATACACTAGGTCAAGGAACAGACTGTTGTTTGTCTGTTTGCAGCAGAGCAGCATCTATACACGTTGCCAGACACTGTGATTATGACACAGAAAGAACCCAAATCATGGATGATCCAGTGGTAACATTTATGTGTACGTCAACAAATTGGAATTTAAAAAACACTGCTCTTTTCTGCATTTTATTTAATTAAACCTACAAAAATATTATAAGGGACAGACTCAAAACTATATTTTGAGATTTTGGTATGATAAATGAAAAAAACAGCTCACTTTTTTGAGTTTTTCCATCAGAGGCAGGAAGTGCGTCTTGAGAAGCTGAGCATTGGCCTTACTGATGATTGGCTGAGAAAAGACTTCAGAGTATAGAGATAAGATAAGAAGAGGGAAACAGAGGGAAATAGTGAATAAACATCTGGGTTGTGATTGTAGCAACCCTGATTCCCACAAGTAGGGACCAGATCCATTGCTTCTGTAACTGTCAGATTGTCTGAGAGTCATGTTGTCTGATCTAGACTCACATCTGATCTGGCGTAATGATGTCTGATCTAAAGTCATGTTGTCTAGTCTAGAGTCATGTTGTCTGATCTAGACTCACATCTGATCTGGCGTAATGATGTCTGATCTAAAGTCATGTTGTCTAGTCTAGAGTCATGTTGTCTGATCTAGACTCACATCTGATCTGGCGTAATGATGTCTGATCTAAAGTCATGTTGTCTAGTCTAGAGTCATGTTGTCTGATCTAGACTCACATCTGATCTGGCGTAATGATGTCTGATCTAAAGTCATGTTGTCTAGTCTAGAGTCATGTTGTCTGATCTAGAGTCCCATATGATCTAGAGTCATGTTGTCTTATCTAGAGTCATGTTGTCTGATCTAGAGTCATGTCTGATCTGGAGACATTGTCTGATCTAGAGTCATGTCTGATCAAGAGTTAGTTCTCATCTAGAGTCACGTTGTCTGATCTAGTGTTATATTGTGTGATCTAGAGTCACGTATGATCTAGAGTAATGTTGTCTGATCTCAAGTCATGCTGTCTGATCTAGAGTCCCTTCTGATCTAAAGTAATGTTGTCTGATCTAGAATCACATTGTCTGATCTAGAGTCATAGTGTCTCATCGATGTAACGTGTTACCTGCCAGCCTCTTCATCCAAGTGCCCTCGTCGATGCCCAGGTTGTTGTAGATTATCTTCAGGATGTTTCCTAGGAGGGCATTCATGTGTTCCCACCTCAGAGAGGTGCAGCAGCGGTCGGTGCTCTCAGGGTTGTTCTCTGGACCGTATTCCCACCAGTGGGACATATAGCTGCACAACATCGGCAGCACCACCTGCATGCAGAGCAACACCAAGGACGACAACCATGACAATACTGCACAACTCGTAGATGCAAAGCACGTGTGTTCATTCCATCGACAGAAACTGAACCTTTAAAGCACTTTAATAGTTGCAATTTCAGTCTGAAATGTGCTTACAAAGCTCCACGTCAAAGGTCCCCTGTGACGGCCAGGGGCCTCTGCCAGGGTGCGTGTGTGTGTGTGTGTTGTCTTTCAGTGTCCTGGTTCCTGCCCGGGTGGAGCTGGGTCATTAGGGAATTGGGAGCAGCTGGGCGCTGTCTCCAGGATTGCATAAAGCCGTCCCACCTTGACAGTCGAGGAGGCCTGGTCCTGGCCCCCGTGTTGTGTTGGGAGCCCATTTGTGGTCTGCTGTTTAGCCTGGTTTACATTACATCATGATCTCGTGGTTACATCTCGTTATTGAGTTATGTTTGTCAAGTAAATATCCTTTCTTTTGTTTAATCCCTCACGAGTGCTTTCCTTACATGCTATGGTCTCAGAGCTAGATCATAACATTCCAGTCCAACTAATTCCGGTTCTAATAGTCACACAGCTGTGTGCAGTAAGTGTGTTTGTTTAATCTTAACACTTAACACAGACAGTCTGGACGGGGTTTCAGCATTAACCCTGATGCTGCACATTATGAAGACTGAAGTCCTGGAGAAAGTGCTTCTGGCTCTTTTCTGTAGAGCAACAGCATCCTCTACCTGCCTAACAGAGCACAGTAGTACCAGTGAGGTAAGGTTGGTAGCACTGTAAGGTTCATGGTCTCCAACACCAGCCTCTTTCCTGGTTCACAGCGTGTTGGACCGAATGGCTGCATAGACGTTTATCACACAACACATGAGTAGCACCTCAGGAAGCACTTGAGTCTTCCTCTACACACCATCTGCATATTGGCTGACTTTGGTTATAATGGCACTGGCCACTTAGAGACGGCCAAGGCACAGAGGACTGGTGTGTTGAGGTTCAAGCACAGGAGGACAGGGTTGAGATGAGGATAAATGTGCTAGGAGCGGACTAAAATCTAAGTTGGCTCATACAGAGGCAGACACACTTAAATCCAATATTCTCACAGCGCATTTACTCACTAGTAGCTGATGGATGGCTAGGCTATTTATTAGAAATTACACTCAAATAATAGCCATAAATCTTACCAACAGCACCTACAACTCAGTCACTTCATTTAGTCCAGATCTAGGTTATTTTTATAATTAAGTGTATATAGTATGTATATAGTATCTGTATACATGCATACATACATGCACACACACTGGGCATAGCAGTAACGATCAGTCTTATCTCAAAAAACAGCTGGTTAGCTGGATCATCTACCTCCATGATGTGGGGCATCTGGGTATACCTGATGCCGGACTCTGCCAGCGTCATGATCTCTTCCAGGGTCTTCTCCAGGGAGGGGATGAGAGGACAGGCCTCCAGCACCGGGGCTGGAAGGCCCAGGGCTGGGGGAACACAGAGCAGGCATGATCAGTACATCAGTATGAGCAGGCTGGAAGCCCCAGGGCTGGGGGAACACAGAGCAGGCATGATCAGTAGATCAGTATGCGCAGGCGGATCAAAAGCGCGCGGGTAGTCAGTTCAACTTCATTGTGAGTAATATTGTATATATAGGCTATTTAAATAAACTTCATTGGCTGTGTCGTTCCAACCGTCTCATAGTCCTAGAAGAAGTGACATTAAAGTTAAATAATAATTTTAAAAAAAGTAGCAAATTAGCTAAAAGATGTTCAAAAACCATGCCAGACATCATAGATGTGGACTGTACAGGTTATATCACAAATAGACAACTCTCTAACAATGACAGACTTACACTTAATATAACACATGAAGAAAACTGAGCACTAATTCTTGCTCACAACGCAGAGAAAGCAATTAACAGAGTAGCTAGGCCCTCTATCTTTGAAGCTTGTCCGCGCTCTGGTATGAACAATGAACTCATCAGGTGGCTGCAGGCCTTGTATTGGAAGCTCAGGTCAGAGTGAATGAATCACTTGCTTTGAAATAAGCACAAAGCAGGCAAATCCCCTAGCTCCTTTGACTTTTGCTTTGTGTGTTGAACCGTAAGCGGAGAATATTAGAAAGAGGGAGGATAAACTGGGGATAGGAATTGCGGGAATAAACCATAAAATTGCATTATACTCTGTTGATGTGATCCTGTAGTTAACCATTGAGCAATGGACAAGAGTCAGCCATCAGCACAATGTTCAATTTATTTATAATTAATTTCCATGTCCTATTTATTTATAATTTGTTTGGTTATATTGTATACATATTATTTTGTGTGTGTGTGTGTGTGTGTGTGTGTGTGTGTGTGTGTGTGTGTGTGTGTGTGTGTGCGTGTGTGTGAGAGAGAGAGATATATATATTTCCACATTGCAAATAGTTGAGGAAAAGTATGCAGATGACCCTGGCTTCTTCCCAGCGATTGGCTGATCTGCACCCATACTGTCTACCATGTCTGAGGCCCAGTCCAGCATTGAGGAGCGGGCTCATGGACATAAGGTTAGGACGATAAGGCACGTTTCATCTAACCGTTATTCATTTGTATTGGCTAATATCGCACTATTATTTACCACACTATGGGAGATGAAAGGGGTATTGAATAATGTCCGATGACCATTGGTTAATCTGCTACAAGCAGATCTGCTGCACGCGTTGCTCTTCACTAACACTGGCATGAACAGCAGAAAACTGGTTTGAAGAGCACCTCCTCTCTCTTTGGCCCCTTTGCTGTTGTAGATGGAGAAGCCGTTGAACATATCCAGGTAGGGCTCCAGGAAGGCCACGGGGAAGGCTGCAGAGAAGGCCGCCAGACACTCCCCTATGGCTGGACGCTGTCTGCCAGAACAAGAGAACAGGGAGAGAGCAATCAATTATAAACCCCAAGGTGTTAGAGACCTTTTTGGACGGATGGACTGACGGACAGACAGAGAGACAAACGCACTACCTCTCTACATAGATGCTCTTGCTGGTCCCGAGTGAGTAGAGACTGTTGAGGATCCTGTAGCAAGACACCTGGACATTGTCCACTAGAAGGGAAAAAGATAGAAAATATAGAAAGAGGACTATAGAAAGATCTAGAAATGACCCCACTAGCGGCACAAGCTTGTTGTTCCTCTCATACTAGCCGCTAGAACAATTGTATTTGTGACAGCGTTACAATAATAATAATATTACAGTTCTATATAGTGTAGTGGACACACACAGATGAGGTCTTGGCCGAAGAGGTTCTGTCCAATGTGCTCGAACAGGGAGGAGAGCACCGGCAGCAGAGCGAAGGTGGTGTAGTTGATGACCTGGGTGACGTCGCGGGGCTGGGTGCGCTCATGTGTGAACTGGCCCAGTTTGAGGTTGTCCCGAGTCTTCTCCAGGTCCTCCGCCGCGCTCACGAAGAACGCCCGCAGAGCCGCCTTGACCGACTCCAAGCCGGTCTTCATGACCGTCCTGTTGCGATGAGATAAGACACTTTAATGATCCCGCGGGGAAATCACTGTTATGCATTTAATCCGTGCTATGCTAGGAGCAGTGGGCTGCCACAGTGTAGCTGGGAGCCAGCTTCAGGGGTCGTACCCTTGTGTTGCTCATGGGTAGGGAAGAACGTGTTATCTTGCATGTTTTGTTGGATTACACGAAGCAAACACACGTGGATACGGGGAGAACATGCAAACGCCCCACAGAGAGGAAGTGGAAAGGCCCTCTGGGGGCGGCGGGCAGCGTAGACATTCATACATAGACACCGCATTGGCCTTTGGACCGACGCCAGCCTCCACATTGGAGAGGCAGAGACCTGGAAACATACAAGTAAACGGGGGAGCTGCGGTGTTTCTGGATGTAAAGAACTGTACGGTTAATATTTCTTAACCCATTTAAATGAATCGGTTTTACTCAAGGGTTTATGATCTAAAATTAGGGGTGAATTCTTCGCCGATTTGAATCTTAGATAGAAGGATATTTATTGTACGTAGTCTTGAATAGTCAAATCGCCGTGTCTGAAAAATTGTGCATGTGCAACAGTGGGACATTCCATTACGAAGACGGGGGTGCTAAATGGATGATACCACAGCATTGCTTGGCTTCTAGAAGGAAAAGCCTATAAGTCATACAATATTGTTTTTGTGGGGTTTTCTGTGTGCAGTTTGTTGTGTTATGTTTAGCCTTCAATACATGTCCTATTTGTTTGCTGACCACTTTGTGGTCCTATAATACACTCACGCTGGTGAAAATGATTCTCTCGGTACTCTCGGGTATTTACGTTGGTCTGTTTCAGTGAATGATCTTTCAAATGCTTCTAGTCTCTTTATCCATGCAGGTTTTGTCACGACCGGATGTGAATACTGGCCTGACGAATCAGAATCGACTATGCAAAATAGTCGAGGACACCCCTAAAAATATTGTTCATTTTATTTGAAATTAAATAGATATAATATGATTTAACATGAATACAAAATATGCAGCTTTGTTGACGTTTTGCAGCATGGGTTAAGCAGTGAAGCGTGTGTGTATGTATATATGTCTCTGGTGGTCAGCCTCAGACCAGAGGCTGCTGCTGTGAGACGGCCATGCTGACCGCTGAGCCACTCATCATCAGGCACCTCAGTCTGACCGCTGAGCCACTCATCAGGCACCTCAGTCTGATCGCTGAGCCACTCATCATCAGGCACCTCGGTCTGACCGCTGAGCCACTCATCAGGCACCTCGGTCTGACCGCTGAGCCACTCATCATCAGGCACCTCAGTCTGACCGCTGAGCCACTCACTCATCACAGGCACCTCGGTCTGACCGCTGAGCCACTCACTCATCAGGCACCTCGGTCTGACCGCTGAGCCACTCACTCATCAGGCACCTCGGTCTGACCGCTGAGCCACTCACTCATCATCAGGCACCTCGGTCTGACCGCTGAGCCACTCACTCATCAGGCACCTCGGTCTGACCACTGAGCCACTCACTCATCAACAGGCACCTCGGTCTGACCGCTGAGCCACTCATCAGGCACCTCGGTCTGACCGCTGAGCCACTCACTCATCAGGCACCTCGGTCTGACCGCTGAGCCACTCATCAGGCACCTCGGTCTGACCGCTGAGCCACTCACTCATCAACAGGCACCTCGGTCTGACCGCTGAGCCACTCACTCATCAGGCACCTCGGTCTGACCGCTGAGCCACTCACTCATCAGGCACCTCGGTCTGACCGCTGAGCCACTCACTCATCAGGCACCTCGGTCTGACCGCTGAGCCACTCACTCATCAGGCACCTCGGTCTGACCGCTGAGCCACTCATCAGGCACCTCGGTCTGACCGCTGAGCCACTCACTCATCAACAGGCACCTCGGTCTTCTCAACTTAACAAGAAAACCGTCAAAATATGTTTTGACCTACAAGACCTATTTCATACACGGTCAGAACTCGGGTTGTGTAAACGACCAGACCACAGAGCCAAGCCGCCCAATGGGAATG